>CAVNYN010270942.1:0-80695 GCA_963692815.1 Nyctanthes arbor-tristis | reverse complement strand
CCTACACGACGCTCTTCCGATCTCACCCTTGCCAGAGATCTTTCGATATTTTCAGCACGCCAAGAGGAGTCACCACGAGAGGATTCTATCATGCGTTGTTGGGAAGTTGGCGGGTTGCATTGTTGTAACCGCCGAACGTCTTCGACGTTGGCTTCTACCTATCACCGGAGAGTTTCTGTTTCCGCTGCCAGTCGTGAGGGACCGGCACTGGCAATGCCTCAGTTTTTGTGGAATCCAGGTGGTAGTTCGACATCGCTAGCTCTTGTCTTTTGACTCTCAGAGCGTCTTCCATTCATTTCCTTTTACTGAAGGTTAGATTTCACTGGATGTTTGTTTTACACAGCTTTTTGTATAGTTTCCCACAAACTGCGCCAATTTGTTGATGCCAAATTTAACTTTCGACAGAACAAACAAGATTTGTATTCATGGGAGATTCGTATTTGAATTGATATAAGCAGTAAATGTAAAAAGGGAATAAATGTTTGTAATAAATGGAAGACTATAAATGTCTTGAAGACAAGAAGAATGAGATTTGGGTATCGAACCCCTTCTCATTTCTGTTTGCATCTATTTATAGTGTACGTTTGCTTCTTTGCATAGGAATAATGATTGTATGTATTTAGTGCTAAACCCGCAAGGACGACGCTCTTCCGATCTAAATCGGCTGAGATTAATCCTTCACTTTTTGACTAATGGCTACTGAAGCCATACATAAGGCAGGTAAGCACTGTTCCACATTTGATGCTAGAGTCTCATTAACAGTAAGTAATAAGATTTCCCATATGGGTTCCTATGCTGCCATTCAATTGGCTTGCTCGCTAGGTTGCAGTGCTACATCTGGATATTACGAGCTCGCAATCTTAGTGCCCTGACGCCTTGGACCGCAAGAGTGCTAGAATGGATATCCGCCATCTAGGTCACTGAATCAGGTCTCTGGGTTTTCTGGTCGTTAGTTTGCCAAGTCGTTGGGTTAAGCGAGGCCTGTTTTCAAGACCCTATACCTGCTAACCTTTGTTGACCTTTAACCTTCGCTGACTTTTACAACCCGGTGGCTACACTTCTTAAGTATATCTCAGATCCATCTCATGTGTTAGAATCCCAACCAGTTGAATTGAAAGAGAATCTGACATATGAAGAGAAACCAGTTAAAATACTAGACAGAAAAGAGCAAGTTTTGCTCAACAAGATAATTCCATTAGTGAAAGTTCTTTGGAGAAATCATGCAATAGAATAAGCAACCTGGGAAAGTCATGATCAAATGTGTTCTCAGTACCCTTATCTTTTCAGTTCGTAGATGATTAGACTTCGAGGATGAAATTCTTTGAAGGGGTGAGTTTTGTGATGTCCTGACTAACTTATTTATTTTCACCGACACTAATCGTGGCAAGTTAAATAGTTAGTTAGATTTTAAGTTAGATGTTAAGTTTAGAGTAAATATTTAATTACTAAATAAATAAAAACAATTAAAAGTAATAAATAAAGTAAAACAAAAGTTCAACAAAAGGAAATCAGCAAAGAACAAAGTCAGGGGGTGGGAATTGACTAAAGATAAATATAAGCATGGGGTACCTTTTTTTAGATTTTCATTTCAGTAAACTTCATTAAAAAGAAAAGAAAAGAAAGGCAACAGAGAGACGAAGGGACCGGTCGAGAGAAAATAAAAGAAAATAAGAAAGAAGGGTAAGGTGTAATTGGCTTTGCCCCAAATTTTAGCAATAAGTCTTAAGCTTCCCTTTGAGTTATGTTACGAATTAGTTTTCAGGAATCTTCTTCTTAACATCAAACCAAGAGAGAATTTATGATTGTTATGAAATTAATTGATATTAATGAAACTTGAAGTTGTAGGCAACATAGTTGGGCATGTGATAAGTTTCTAAACCCATTGTGTTATAGGGCATCGATAGGAAGTTGGGACTATCTACAAGCCAATATAGAGAGCATCTACGCTACTTGCTTAGTGAGTGGAAAAATTTTTTACTCTTAAGAAAATTAAAAATTATTTGTGCTAATATGTTATGTGATTTTGATGAGAACATTTGCTTAAGCTATGTGATTCCATGAAATTTTTATATGAGCTTGAATTTAAAGGATGTTGAAATGATACATGAAGCTTGAAGTGCTATATTAGAAACAAAAGTAAGAATTATGATATATTTTGGAATCTTTCCATCTAGTACCCAGTGATTTGATATATTGAGAAATACTCCATTCTCAGAGGATGCCATTGGCCCGTGTTCGGAGTCACCATTCACGGAGGGGGCCACAGGCCAGTGTTTGGGATTACCATTCACGGAGGGGAGCCATAGGCACAGGTTTAGAAGTGTGATATCTGCGCATAAACAGATTCTAGTTAGCCTCAAGGTAATTTTAGCTTGATTTCATTTGATATTGTTAAATTTTGAGATTACAGATTTGGTCTCTATAAATGATATGATATTTATTTAAGCTCATATTTTCTAGTTATAAAGTTCTAAGTTCTAAATTGTTTTTCTCAATTGTTACCATTGCTTGTTAAATGATTTAATCATGTTGTTTCAGTATATTTGTATAACCGAGAAAGCATAGTAATTTCCGAATTCTCCACTCACTGAGCGTATTAGCTTACCTATTTCACAATGATTTTTCTTATCAGGTAGCAAGTGAAGATTTTGGGCAACATTTGGGTCGTAGCCTGCGTCTTTTGAAGACAAAGCCATCTGCTAGAACTTTGTATGAGTCACCTCATTGGCATGCAGTTAGTAGTTATGGTTGCATGATCATTTTGCACATTATTTTGTGACAGATGTAAATAGATGTCTAGATGGGCACACTACACTTTATGTAGTAATTACAGTACTTTTGTAAATTAAGAAAAATTGTTGGCTTTTTTCCTTCGTATTAGAATGACTCGAGTTCTTAAGGAATATGATTGGGTAGTATATTTGGAAATGTGAACATAAATTCCTATTGTGTGGAATTGAACATGTGTGTTTTTTTTTAAAAATAGAGGAGATAATGCCAAAATTTCTAGGAGTTAGTATGCATACTCAGTTGCCTTAATGGTAGGACCAACTTCTAGTTGGTATCTACTATTGGCGCACATCACACCTTGTGTTCCATAGTGTACTCGGGGTGGGGCGTGTCATATATAGTAAAAAGTGTAGAAAGGTTACATCGAATACAAAAGTGAAAAATTATTGAGAAAGCAATCCAAAACTTTTCTCACAGATGCCTCTCATGCAAGAGTCCAATTGATCAACAGGCTTGATGAAACCTTAGGCTGATCTCCATCATCAATAGTAGCATTTTATGGTATACCAACATCATCCAGTACTTCACCTCTAATAGAAGAAAAATCCCAGCAAATATGTTTTTTCAGTATGAGAAAATAACTCTCCAAGCCACATAAATATGCCCAAAAAAGGGAAAAAAAAGAAAAAGAAAAAATAAGAAAGAAAATCAATTTAACCTAATCCGCAAAGCGATACACAATGTCTAAATAAAGCACAGTTTAAAAAAACCAAATGATTATCAATGTTTAAAAAAAAAAGGCATAATTCACATTTTAATGGAATATAAGTAAAGCACAGCACCAGATATCTATCAACGAATCCACAAAAATTCAACTAATAACAAAAAGTCACAATTATTTGATAATACATAAAAACTCAATTGATTGTGTAAGGAATCCAGAGTTTGACAAAATGTCAAGCAACGACAGCTACAAACGCATAAACATAAACTTACAAACTGGATGCATAAGAAGTAACCCATGGTGGTACTATCATTAGTGATTATGATATATAGTAATCTAACAACAAAACACAAACCCCCTAAAAAAATAATAAAATATACAGTAATACAGTATCGAATACATTTTGCAAAATATGGAATTTGAGTTAGATGTAGTCAATAAATTTTAGCCGATTTAACAATACAAATCAATGTATAATTTAAAATAATTGACCTCGCAAAGAAACATATTAGAATTGATATTATTCAGTTATAGTATCCATACCATATAGGTTTCTAATAGAACGATAAATTTTTTTTTTATTTGATTACAACAACTAAATTGCTAACCTATGCGTATGCTTCTTTTTCTGCTCTGGATTTTGAATGCGACATCAAGGCCCTCAATCATGCCCTAAAGAATTGAGAATGATGGCAAATAACGCGTAAACGTCTGTTTTTTGCCACTTTCAAAACCAATCATTAACTTCCATTTTCGGAACCTCCAATGCCATTTTTGTATCCAGACCCCACTTGAATATTTTTAGAATCCTTATAAACATCTCATCCGGTGTCCTTGTCGCTTGTCAAGCTATTCTTAAGCAAAGCCACCCAACTTTCTCGACCAGAAAATTAAAGCCCAGAACCACAAACTGCTCCCTCGATCAAAACCTTAGAATTTAAACACAAGAAATTAGATCAACGAGGCACAAAAAATTAATCAAAGTTAAAAAAAAAAGGATAAAAAATAATCATATGGGACAATCTGCATAAATCTGTAAGAAATACAGAAATTAAATTCAAAAAAATAGAATTATTATCTTTGTTTCAAACTTTAAAATGGCATAACATAAATCAGTTGACCAAGGGAAAAATAAAAAAATTAAGAAAATTAAAAAGAATCATATGGGACAATCTGGTTAAATCCGTAAAAAATACAGAAATAAAATGACAAAAAAGAATTATTATTTTTGTTTCAAACTTTAAAATGGCATAAAATAAATTAGTTGAGCACGGGAAAAATAAAAAAAATTATGAAAGAAAATTAAATTAAAAAAATAGATGATCTCACAATAATAGTCATGAAATGATTCTAAGATTATTCGTTTCAAAATAATCTATATATTTTCACATATCATCTGACGATTCAAAAATTGATTGAAGGTTGTCTAATAAAAAATCGATTGCTATTCTGTGAGAGGAGAGAGTAATCGGTTAAGAATGAGATACGGGAGGAAAGTAAAATAGATAATTTAGGAATAATGAAAAAATTAAATACAGGAAGAATAAGAAAAAAAAAAGGAAATTTGGTACACCAATGACATCATCGTGAGCTTATAACGCCAAACCAGTGGTGAAAAAATACAAAAGCAGACAAACTTATCTTATTATTAATATATATATATTATTATTAGACACAAGTATTTGACTAGCAAATAATAATCAAATTAACCTTTTTTTTAGTTTTATTTAGGGAGACCCCCATATGAGATGCCCAAAAATGGCAGTCATTTGCTGTGAGAAATGGCAGCAAACTTTTGCCATTTTCTGTAGTATTCTTTTTCTTTTTTTTTTAAATTTTTAAATTTTTTATATTTTAAAACCTTTAATTTTTATATTAATTTTTTATTTTAAAACCTTTTATTTTTAATTAAAAAAATGAGGGCATAATAATAATTTAGACGAGGAGTGAAAGGAAAAATTGACGGCTCAAAAATTGACGGAAGTTGTCAAAAAAGACCATTTATGCGATTTAAGGAAAAATTAAGAACACATCAAGTCAAAAAACAGTTACAGGTTGAACTAATACTAACCTCAAAAGTTGAGACCATATGTGAACTTAGCCCGTCTCTAAAATCACAACTGTTTTGGTCTTTGGATACATACATCACGAATCCTATCCGCTGATTCTAGTCCAACGGTCCAGATAATTTTTTGAAATAGTTAGTGGACTTCTGAAATTCAATTCCTCTCGCCTCTCTTTTCCCAGTGTTCTCCTCCGTTCCCCCTCTTCACCTTCTGAAATTAAAGCAAAGAGATGAGTAAGGGACCGGGACTTTTCTCAGATTTTGGCAAGAAAGCTAAAGGTTAATTTTCCGATCAAATATTTATTATTCATTCAGATAATTTCTTGCTTCTTGCTTAAAAACTAGTATTAATTCTATCTTAGTGTGACTTTTTTGTTGTTCTTTTTCTTTTTTTATGATTATATTTGTGTTATATTCGTAGATCTACTGACGAGGGACTACCTGTCCGATCAAAAATTCTCCGTATCCACCTGCAGTCAATCTGGAGTGGTATGAATATTTAATTTCTGGTGGTAATATAGGGGTGTATGTTGTGGAATATTGTGTTGGTATGCTTTTGGTATATTTATTTGAATAGGGTATATATGTCCATAGGTGTAGCTAAGTTTCTGTAATGGGTTATTTATTCTGCTAAGAAAAAGCGGAAACAATCTGAAAATTAAATGTACTCTGTCTAGCAAGTTTTATTTAGACTGGAGGGGAAGCAGTAAAGTAAGAAAATCGTTGTAACATAAGCAATTTTCATTCGAGAAAACAAAGGGATGCAAGTGTGTGGACTGACCCATAACAGGAAAATTACTTTGTCCAGACCCTTAGAGCATCCGAAATGGATGTGTTAATCACATAAGCCATAAAGTGAATGTTATTGCAAATTTTGAAAGTTGCTATTGTTTGACTATCACATTGGATAAGTTAAATTTATATATTGCAATCCAATGCAAGTACTGAATCCAACGACCAACAAGCATAAAATAAAAAGAAAAATAAAATTTCAAGAGAAAAATGCCGTGTCCCTCGTCAAAATGCAAGCTAAAGTTAACAAGAAAGTTAACTTCTCATACAAAATGATTCCTTTAATTAACAGTATCACACTACAACATCCAATGGAGCTACGCGAGCATCTCCAATGCAACAATGTGCATTTTATATATGTGTTATATTAGTATTAGTTAACTAGAAAAAAAAGGAAGAAATGTTGGGATTAAGGAGAGTGAATAAAATTAATGGTAGGTGTCAATGACAATGTCTAGAAGTACAAATCTTGCCAGAAACCTTCTATCATTATTTGTGCCACGAAAACATGTGTTTGTCAATTGCCAAAAACTATCACCTTGACATTGTTGCATTGGAGATGCTTTGAATTTGACTTGTAGCTAAGTGCTAACGCATGAAACAAACAAATGCGTTAATACTTCCACTGTGGATGCTTTTAGTCATCAAAAGCAAGATCTAGTAGATATCATGTTCTTTAGGCATTTCCAATCAATAGTTTGATCTCTTTGAGGCACTTATCATGTGCTTTTCTTTCGTGATTTCACATTTGCTTATTATTTTGTAGACAGTCCCAACAAGCACATCTTCTCTAGACAACCTACCAAGTGCTTGAGAATTTATTTCTTTCCTTAGAAAGTTAAAGGAGGAGAAAATCAGTTGCAAAGGTGAATGTTAACAGTTTCTTCCCAGGTTTTTGGCCGGAATTTCATTTCATACATACTTTTGCTACTTATTCTGTGCTGTGTTTTTCTTTCTGTGTTTAATAGGGTGGTGGTGGCTTTCAGGTATCCAGAATATGAGTTAGAATTTGAATGGCGGAGATTTTTTAAGTGATTTTTTTTTTTTTTGGTGGAGAATTTGTAGTTAAGAAATAAGAAAAGTTCTGAATTCTGTGCGAAAAATTATTTATCTGGAGAATATGTAGCTGAAAATGACTTTGAAGAAAAATAATTTTATAAAAACTGAATTGCATATGGGCTTAGTTTAGTTTCTGGAGAGAAAGGCACTACTTTTATCATGTGAAGGACTACGAGCCCTCCTAGCTCTGAGTTGGTGTCTGAAGTGTGTTGGAAACCAACAATCCAACACATTTATCTTCTGACACAATTTCCTGTGTGTGTGCCGTTTTTTGACATACAAGTTTTTGTCAGGAAAGACACGTGATTCTAACCAATAATTAAAGCAAAAGATTCTGGAGGAAACATAACATAATGAATCATTTACTATCTTAAGAAATACATAAAAACGTATGATATCTTAAGAAATTCATAAAAACATATGAACAGAAGATAAAATTCTAATTTGCAAAGACATTAACTAGATTATAAAGTGGCATCAAGTTCTTATGCTATTATCCACTTCAGGTAATGGAATAATTATTTCCTAGTAGGTCTGGAGACAACTTGAGAATCTCTTCTATTATCCCTATTAAACAGTCTCTGTAGAATGAGCATTAATCAGCATTACATCATCGCTCTTTGTCACTATTAATTTATTCCCATCATTGAATGTATACAATCTTCCTTTTTTTTAAATTTTTTTTTTTTGGTTGCCTGTAAGCAGAAAAAGAAGATAATAATTTGTTTGGCAAAAATTATGATGTATAAATTTATAAATTAATTTGGTCAACATAAATTTTATCCAAACATTTCACAGAAACCAACTACTATCAACTTGTCTACCATTTGTTTCTATCAATTTATTATCCTACCAACTTATATCCAAATTGAACAAGATATAGGGGAAGCAGAAGAACCTTTTAGTTTTGAGGAAATGGTCTCAACAAGTAATCCCATCAATAAGTGGCCCAGAAAATGCAAGACTAATGGATAAACACCTTAAAAACCTTGAGGCTGATTCTTGAACCCTAAGCCTCATGAGTGGTACTTAAGGTGTAGGATTTCAGCTGTTCTATGAAAGCTGCACATGAGGTGGGATTTGGGATATAAACGTCAAATGTTAAGGCTTGGAAACCTGACGGGCGTGATCCAAACATGTCAAATTACACAACAAGCTCAAACTTGCAAATATTGGAATGTACAGTTAGAGAATATTGTTGCTATATTTTGTGAAAAGATCAAACAACGTGAGAGAGTTAATGTATTTTATTTTGTTAGTAAATTTATTTGGAAAGGAGACTTTTGTAGTTAATGGAACTTCAATTAAGTACACAATTTAAGTTTTATTTATGAAGCACAAGCATTCTTTGTAAGGCTGATGCACTGTTCCCTTGACGTGTATGTGGACCTGCTCTTATTTGACATTCCATATGGTGTTGTCTTACTTATTCTTAAATTCACCTGCCGGCCATACTGCCACTTCTGTTTTCTTTTTCCTTTTTCTCAAAAAAAAAAAAAAAAAATTATGGAACCTTCAGTATCCATCATGTCTAGAAATAAAGTTGCATAAGCCCTTACTGATGATACAGTTTCAAAGAGAACATTAGAAGTCCAAGAGGGGAAAAAAAGGGAAAAAGAAAGGAGATAGAAGTATGTTATAGAATTGTAGAATTTAACAAACTACTAGTTCTTCGATGCACGAGCAAGGTAAATGAGAATCGCCGCCATGAACACTGGGAAAATGAGTAACACGTACAATGGCGGGGGTGTAATTGGACCTACCTCCATTGCCAGTGGAAGAAGTACCAAACAAATCACAACATAGAGCATTGCCACCACAGATCCGACACCCCATCCAATCTGTTCCGTGTCCATCTTTATTTCTTTCATACTTTAATGGACCCTGCTCTCTGTCTGTGTCTGTGTCTCTCTGTGTGTGTGTGTGTGTGAGAGAGAGAGAGATTACGAACATGAGTGAGTTGGTACTGTATAAGAGAGGTTTCCAAAGGTGAGAAGAAGAGTGAACAGAAAGCGTGAAGATGGATGAAGTTTGTGTGTGAGTGAGCCATGGTCCCCCCGTTAGTGGGCCCCTTTTGGTGGTTGATTAACAAATTAATGATATAGCAGGTGTTCACAAAGTGTTTTTGTTTAGAAATAGAATTAGATTTTTTGAGAATGAGTGATTGAGATTTGCACAGTAGAATTGGGTCATGTCAAATATATGGATGTTATTAGTTTGGCCAGATTCTGTTTTTAAATAGAAGTGGTTTGTGAACATAGGCATAATTTGGGGGACTCTCAAACTTCTTTGTTGTCAATCCAACACTGAAAGTTCATCACCCCATTTCCCGCGCTACTTTATCTTCGTTAATAGATTGATGGTGTGAAGACGATGGGAGAAGTCTGGATGAGTGAGACATTGTTTTGGGTTTTAATGTGCCCCGTTTCCAGTGGTTAAGTGTGACCAATTTATTATCGTTAGAAATTGCTTGCAAGACTATCAATTTTTTACCAGTAATTATTCTACAAAAATCACTTCATCCCTCTCCCTCACAAATTGATCTCGATTCAAAGACTGATGGTGGGAAAATGAGAGTAGTCTAGGGGTGAGTATGCCATTATATTTGGTTCTTGGTGGGCTTCTCTTTCAATGATCAACGCATGTCCAACTTACTGATAGACACTATCAAATTGTTACCTGCCCACATACCTCTTAGATCAGACCACCCCATTTCTCTCCCAAATTTTATCCTGGTTCTTGTTTTATTAATAATGAGTATGTTATTAACCAATTTATTATATCTAAGAACTCATATGAAAATAAATTGATTGGCAGTATACCATTTAACTAATTTGTGTCTTAAATATAAGAAGAATTCCTGTCATGTCGATGTTCATGCTTCACTGGTTATCTTCATATACCAAAACACAACTAAAATAGAAATGTTGTTCAGTTAACTAAAATAGAAAAATTACAAACATAAAGATATAACATAAACATAGAGCCTTCTAAATAAAATTTACTACCTTTTTTATGAATGCATGTCGCTTTGTCTGTATCCATGATTCATATGTTACCAGTAAATAGTTTCTTAAGGATATTCAACTCTAACATTAGAATTTGCGTGCCTATCATACTTGTTGATTGGAAGGAAATATAAAGAAGGAAATATGTGAATTAAGAATGTTGACATAATTATACTAGTTAATTCATAGTTTTAATGATAAAAATATGGTAAGATAATTATGTCACCATTGCACTGTACGAAACTATTTTTGAGAAAAAGATCGTTCTAACTATTCTATCATTTTTTCCCCATTCCTATTATATTTGGAAGCAAGGCGGGTCGGCTCGGCTCGGCTCGGCTAGCTCGGCTAGGGCCTTACCTCAATTTTAGGGCTCGGCCCGAACTTTGGCCCCTTTAATAGGGGCCACAAGCTGGTAGGCTCGTTAAGCATCCCTATATCTGATTGGTTATTTTAAAAAAGAAGTTATAGGAATCTTCTTAGAGCAACATTGGTTTTATACAGCACCACTGACTTCAATTTATCAATTAGTTAATCCTAGTTTCAGTTTTTCTGCACCATTTTGAGTTCTGCAAGATGTTAATTTCTGTTTTCAGAAAGACAAGACCAGACTAGTGCATTCATTTTGGTGAATGTGCTAGTTATCTAGAACTCTTGTTTACAGATTGATGGCAACCCTTGTTCCAAGACAAAGCGCTAAATCTTGTGTGTATTTACTTCTCATATCCCTCTCACTATGGAAGATAATGAGAAATCCATGTTATGGTGGAATTTATTTCATTTTATCTAGATATATTTACTGCTGTCTAAAATATGTATAACATGCTTCTTTGTTTGGGGATTGTCATGTACTAGTTTTAACACAGGGTATTACTTCACATGTATTGGCACTAAAATTGATGTGGTCTTATTCTAGAAGTGTGTCCGTGAGCGCAAAGACCTGCTGATAAAAGTGAAGTTGTCAAGATCGTAAGAATGGGATTGGTGAAGGTCTTACTGATCTAATCAATAATTTTGGAATGGTAAAATATATTTCCAAGTCAAATATTCTTTATAACAAGTTAACCAACTATAAATAAAATGAAAATAGTATAAAATCAAAGCACCAGCTACGCAACAAATGTATACAATTGATTGATCAAATGTACAGAATCAAAATAAAAGCAGAGTTCCATCAGCCATTAAATTTCTACCGAAACAGGGAAGGGAAGTGTATAAAAATTTACTTGGAGTTAATTTTCACATGACAAGCTGAATGCCAGTCACGATGAATATTTGCAGATATTGCAAATCATCATGAATCTTATGAACAATTACAACACTATAAGCCTTGAAAAGCAAGCCTACTTAATACAATTAATTTTTGACAAGCCCAAATGAGAAATAAAGCTGATTCCATATACATCAAAAACGCAAATTGTAGAATGGCAATCTTTAAAAGTTTAGAAAGTACAAAGATTTTAAAACATGATGAACAAAGGGATGTAACTGTCAATTTCCGCAGGAGGCTATAAGGGGCAAACTAATAACAAATTTAACACTAAAGATTCTAATTTTTGCTCGTTCATAAAGTGTTGATAAGCTTTTTTTCAACTCAACCCATGTGGCAAGCAACAAAGAGTATTTAATCCATTGAAAAAGAAGCCAAAAAAAAAAAAAAACTCCATGATGCTGAAAATTGGGAATTTTTAGGATCATTAATAAGATTGTTAAAATAGTTAAATAGTGTAGACTTAACAACTAAACAATAAGATTCTAAACTTTTGAGATAGAAAAATCAGGACGTGGTCCTTTTTTATGATCTTGAGCTTGTGAGACTTGTATATTTAAGATCCATATTGGAAGGTCAACAACTATGGATACAGGCAATGCAATTATGATGCAATAATTGTGCCTTATATAGTCAGAAATAGTGAGTTTAAACTTGAGTTCGCTCAAAATTCTGCCAAGGACACATTTTTTTAGTTAGAATCTATGTTTAGTTGTAATACTAGTATTTCAATTTAAGGATTTGTGGATTTCTTGTCAGAAACAGGATCTTCACATTTGATATACCCACTCATGAAAGTGGTAGGATAACTTGCAATAATGCAATGAATGAACACATACTTGACAAGTGAAACTGTTCAATTTTCAAGAGAAAAGTAACTCATTACACGAGAGCAGACAATGTCTTGTCAGATGTAGTAGTGCTTGTTCTTGGGAACTGATTGTGTGTTATACAAGTGTCTACTTTGAAAGTGTTATATCTAATCTGGATCAGGCGTCAAGCTGAGGGGCATGTCATGTTGAACGTGAATCGTTACACCAAATGAAATCAAAATATAAATCCTGAAGTTTGTCTGTTTAGATGTCTTTGAGCTCAGTTTCAGGTTGGTGTTTGAATAGATATATAAACGGCAAAATGGAAGAACATCTTGAATGTTTAGCATAACCTTGTGTTGATTCTTTAAAATGCATATCATCTTATTTAATTGCCTTGTAGTGATTAGGAGTATAGCTACCCCCACCAGACCATAACTGAGGATTCTGAGTAGTAGTATTCTGGGGTATCCCGCTGTTGTATTTCATTCCCAGTATATGCAGGCAGTATATTCATTGCTGCTAGCCTGCTAAGCAGTTCTCTTCTTTGAACATGGCTGTTGGATTTTCAGGCTGCGTTTCATGATTCCATTTGACTTTGACTGAATGTCACTTAATATTCACATCTGTACTGTCTTTCCTTCAATGTAGGTCCTTACTACAACCACAGTGAAAAAAGGAGGGTACTCGTCCGGTGATGTGGCAGCTCAATACAACTATAATAATATTTCAACTGATGTCAAAGTTGATACAGAATCAAATGTATGAAGCTCAAACTTTGATCTTGTTGTTACAAACTTTCCACTGGATAAAAAATATCTGATTCGTCTTTTGGGCAGATCTCAGCTACTTTTACTGTTGCTGAACTTATTCCTTCATCGAAGACCATTGCTATGCTGAAATATCCCAATTATGAATCTGGCAAGGTATCTGCTTCCCATTTTCTCAACTGCTAAGAATTTCAAGCAGTTCATTTTTCTACTTTTTATGTCTTGGTAAAGAGATATAAGACAATTTTTGAATCTTCATCTTAATTTCAAATAAAAATGTCATTGGTTAATTTTCTATTTCCCTAACTTTGTTTCTATTTTTGCCTTCGTACTTGCATTTTTTCCTTGAGTAGCTGGAGTTCCAATACTTCCATCCTCATGCATCTCTCACTGCTGCTGTTGGTCTGAACCAAACCCCTCCTCTGGATTTTTCAGTCACCATCGGTACTCCCACATTTGCTGTGGGTGCGGAGGCAGCTTATGAGACTACTTCGGGTAAATTAACAAAATATACTGCAGGAATCACTGTGACTAAACCAGATTCTTGTGCTTCGATAATTTTGTAAGTTGCAATTCTATTTTTCTGGAAATTCCATCTTTTCCCCTTTTAAATCTTTATTTTTCTATTGCCAAAAAACAAAAAGAAAAAACCCTTAAATTTTCTTGCTTCTTTCAGGGGTGACAAAGGGGACACTATAAAGGCATCTTATATACACTATCTAGATCAATTGAAGAAGAGTGCCGGCGTGGGAGAAATTACGCGAAAGTTCTCCACAAATGAGAACACATTTACAGTTGGAGGTTCGTATGCGGTAGATGACCTTACCAATGTGAAAATGAAGCTCAACAACCACGGCATACTAGGTGCTGTTTTGCAGCATCAGCTCATTGGGAAATCTGTGGTGACTCTCTCTAGTGAATTTGAAACCAAGGCTTTGGATAAAACACCCAGATTTGGAGTGGCCCTCGCTCTAAAGCCCTAGAGTTGAAACTTTCCAAATCTTGTTGCTGCTTGAAACTAATTCAGGTGCTTTATGGGGTCACGCTTGAAGGAAGTGCTTAATAAGAATTTGGACAATATATTACTGTTATTATCCTGGGCAACTCTTGAGCGTGGTTTGGTTTGATTTCTGGGGCACAATTCTGTCATTTCGTCCTGTATTTTTTGACTTTCTTTCTCCTCAGTTGTTGAGAATTGAGGTATCAATATTCTTTAGGGTTCAAAGTGAAGAACTCTTTTTTGCAAACTTAGTTCTTATATGTTTTGGAGGTAAATCACTTATCAGCTTACGGTGACAATTGAAACATGTTTCCTGACACTGAAAATTTTATGTGAATGGGTTCATCTTCTCCCGGCAATGCTTCTGTTTTCATGTTATGGAGGTATCACTTAATAGTATTTTGACTTTGTGTAATTCAACGAGAATCACATTACAAAACTGAATCCAACCCTGCCCATCAGCGATATCCTCCTTGCGGAAACTGAATCCAAGGACAAATTTCGTATAATCCGTCAAAAACTATCAAGCACCCTTTCTCTACTGAAACAAACATTAGCCGCAGCTCTCTCTGTATGTGGATATTTTTCGCTCAGCGTTACTGAGAGTTGTATATACTGATAACATGGTTTGCAAAGATCTCATTGATAAAATTCCCAGGAAGAAAAGGCTAATTTCTTAATGGATTTTAGCGTTTGCTCATCAATATTGACTTCATGTGCTCTTCCGTTTTCCTGAATGAAAGAAAATAATACACGTTCTTTATCGCTCGCATTATGTTTGCTTCTGTGAGTCCTCAACTTTTACACAAATCCCTAGTCAGGTCCTTATTAACGGAAGTATCCAAATGAGCCATTAACCATGCATGTGTAATCCAATTGCAAAAACCAAGTAAGGGCATTTTTGGTAGTACACAAAAACGCCTATTACCCAAAATATATGATTGCTTATCATTGGTTCAAGAGATCAATAATAAAAAATGCTACTCTCAAACTCCAAAACAAACCCTCAACAGCTTCTTCAAAACGGCTATTACCCAAAATATATGATTGCTTATCATCAGTTCAAGAAATCAATAATAAAAAATGCTACTCTCAAACTCCAAAACAAACACTCGACAGCTTCTTCTCTCCTTTGAAATCCAGTTGCAATTTCACCAGCATTACCTACGATTTGAGCTACATCCGCTAAAACGAAATGCTTGTAACTCATCTTGGTCTATAGAAGGGTCGATCACGGGCTTGTATTGAAGTGAGGATGGGGTACAAATTGCAAATGGAGCATGCAGTGAAACCAAACTATGTTAAGAGAGATGTGTAGAAAGCAAAATCACTTCTTTATGGTAAACTTGGGAATGGGAGGTACTGATTGTAAGTTTGATAGTCAGAAATTTGAGGGGTGTGTTATTCTGGTTTTGTTTTTGGGAGTTTCTTGTTTGTTTCAATGCTTCTTTTGATACGCGAAATTTACTTGGGCTACTGAGTGAGGCTTAAGCTAAAGGGTGTTTTTTGATAAGTAATATTCACATGTATGTGATATTTCTTTTATCATTGCTCTTTCACAAATGTATGTAGAACCTCCTTCATGGGTTTACATCTGTCCATGAAGTCTAGAAGTGCATTCTTCTTCCACACATGCATGTTCATTCTTGAGTTGTCATTGCCTGGAGTAGACATGTGGAAATATCTTTGGCTGGTGAAATAGAGTTCATCTACATAGAGAGCCATATATATATATGTGTGTGTGTGTGTGTGTGTGTGTATGATGGAAAGAGTCTTGGAGCGAAATGGACAAGGCTTTTAGAGAGAAGTTGTAGGAACTGTGTACTACAAAAATTGCCCTAATTTGGTTTGGCGATTGGATTGCACATGGATGGTTAATGGCTTATTTGGATGACCTCCGTTAATAAAGACTAGTAGGAGATTTGTGTAAATGAAAACTCATAGAAGTAGAAATAAAAGTTGGGGACGTTAGGTGTAAATTACCCAATATGAACAAGTTTATCTTAATAGAATATAGGAGAGTTCAGATATGTTCACCCCTTTAACGGGGATTACCTATTATCATGCCTACACTGCACTGTTACAATGTGGGGCTTAACCGTTTTATTTATTTTTTTATTTATTAAATTACTCGCTCTATCTCAAAAATATTTTTTTTAGAAAATTAAGAAATATACTGGACCAAAAATTTTTGTTATTCATATTCCCAAATTTCCCCTATTCAATTAGTAGAACTCAAAATTTTTAATTATTACAATAAGTACTAAGTAAAAGTAGATCAATTTAGATAATAATGTAAATTAAAGTTCTAATAATGTAAATTAAAATCTATTCGAGCTCAATTAAGAGTTGACCCTCTAAAATAAAGAGAATTTTACATTTAACATGCCTATTGAAGATGCTCTAATATAAAACATTTGAAATTTTTGTAAAACATATTAGGAAAAATAAATTACACAACACAATTAAAAATACTACAGAATTCAATTAATTAGTTAGATATATGAGCCTATCGTTTGCAAATATACCCGGACACATGATACACCAAAAAAGGCCAATTGAAAAGTATCAGGAGAATAACCCAAAGCTACCGCTCGCAATTTCTCTGCAATTTATCTCCAAAAATATGTCGGATATAATCAGTTTGGAAAACTCACCCCTGAATCGATTATGGTGCAGTTTTAAAATGACCCCCTTTTTGTAATCACATACGACCCATCCACCACAAAACAACTTTGCAGGAATTAAGTCTCCAACAGAAATCTTTCTACAAACGCGATTGATCCATACTTCGTGCAAATCTTCCCTCTCCTTACAACAAATATGCTCAAAGAAAATGTAACACCAGTCATAGAAATTGTAGGCAACAGAGTGATGATGGTGCACGTTAAAGTATACCATTCAAGTACTAAAATTCAGCTTTTGTTGCTTTCTACTTCTTTGAGTGATAGATTAGAGCAAACTCTGTGTTATACTGATGTATAGATGAAAAAGACAAAAAATGAAATAGAACAGCTTACATGTTTTCCTAGTACTGGATTTATATGAACCATATCTGATATATATTCCGATGCTTGTTTGCATATCATTGATGATCTTCATATGGTGATCATGATCTGTGTCCATTCCCCTTGGATCTATAAAAGAAACATGAAAATTTGAGCAGCCAAGATTTAACTCCTCTACGAGTTCATCAGATGGGCTGCTAAATATTTTAGTACCATCCTCCATCTGTTTTCCTGCAAAGAAAAGGCCTGTGCATAACCATAGGGATACACCGCTTAATTTTGGAAATATGCCCTTGACATTATCATTTGTGACCAAGCTTTCTACCTCTAGGATAACTGAGAAAGTGTTCACTTCTGATGTTTGTTAAGTTGATTTTATTTTTGGTTTCTTTTTTATCTGAGAATTTATCTTCTTAAATATATTTGGTTAAAGACTCTTGTCACAGGAAGAAAGATCTCCTTGCCACATAATTAATGTTCAGCTTTCGAAAGAAAAAAATTAAAAAAGCTAGTAGAACTAGAAAAGGCAGACGCTAAAAGTCAGAAGATACAAATGCATCCATTTTGTTACCCCGGCCAGTAGGTCTAGTACATTCACATTTTTTTACCACTCAACTACCATCTGGAACTAGTAGAACTGCATGCCTCGAAGTAAATATGCATCAATTTACTGATCAAAATAGCTTGCACTTAGGAGATTTACGCCTATACTATAATTGTTGCATCAAGTTGAGTAAATCTAATATACGCTTCACATCCTTTACTGCATTGTGAGCAAAGATAAGGAAGTTACCGTGCTATACACTTCCTTATCTTTTCTCAAGGACAGTTGCCTTATCTTTGAATATGTTATTGAAACTTGCATTAAAATTAATGGACACCTAACTATAAATAACATGCAAGTTTTATGCTTTCTCTATAGACACCATTACTCTCAAACAAACCGAAAATAAAATCCACGGTTAAGCTAGCATATGATTTGAAGTTGCCGGTGCCCAACTGAGAATGACGAAGATATGTCTTTTAGCAGTGTGGAAGAGATTAATGCCTCTTGATTCTTTCTGAAATGTCTGTCTCTTGCTGTTGTAAATAGAGTTGATTGTACTCACTGGCGTCTTGTAATTGATACATTTGTACATACACTTCCTTAGTAAAGACGTGCGTTATACTAGTTGACATGAAAGAGCCGTCTCACTTCTGAGAAAGCATTGTAACATTTAGCAATATCCGTAACTTTAAACTGTCGTGAGTAGTTTTGCAATTCTAAATGATGATCATATTTGATAATTTGCAATTTTGGGCCGCAGTATCCAACGGAAAATCATATTTGAGATGATACTGTGGCAAAAATTTTTTAATGGAATGCTATGTACTTGGCAAGAATTTTGAGACATTGGCAAATAAACAGATTTCAGGCCCTGCTTTTCTCTTGAATACAGAAATACAGAAAAGCAACACATGCATCATCCTATTTGGTATATGCATTGCTGTATGGAAACTTTATCTACTTGGGGAAAAAAATCTCCTTACAAACAAACAGGAATAGGCATGGAAACTCTAGTTATATTCCGCTTCCCATTTTTCCCAATAGACCGTTTCAACTTCACTAAAGCACTCTTACTACCTTTTTAGGACCCTGATTTGCTTTGACGACTTTCCGAGCAATTCTATAGAGACATAAAAAAAATGACTTTTTTCATTATTAAGTGACATTCTCATATTGCACAAATTCATTGGGTGATAATTAAATCGCTACTTTGTCATCATCCAATGAATTTGTCTCACGTGAGAATATCACTTAATAATATCCCATTTTCATATCTCTCTAGAATTTTTATTTTAAAAATAACTGAAATGTAGTTATTTTTATTGCGTCATCTATTTATTAAGGATTTTTAAAAAAGGCAGAGAAGAAAACGGTTAACATATAAAATTGATACTTTTAAATTAGAAACACATTAAAATAATTATAATACACCATGTAAAAATACAACCCCCAGATGTAAATTTGCAATATACAACACACCTACAGCATATCCTAACTATATATAAGGCGCTGAATGAAATTGGCACTGTAGCGATGTAGTTGCACAACAGTCAGAGCACAAAGTACCAGTAGGACGACATTTTTTTGAATTCCAATTTTATCCTTCCCTGTCTCCTCTTTTTTCATTTTTTACCAATTGCTCCATTGCCATTGCCCATACCCTTCATGTGGAACTTCACCTACCGACAACTTGCTTCTCCTTCACTTGTACTTCAGTTGACTCTGAATAGAAAAGAAACCGCCCACTTTCTCCTTCCTCTCTCTGGATGGTGCTCCACCTTCTCCCGAATGTTCAACTCCAGAGGTACTCATTCCAAGCCATAATTTTTACTTCGTTCTTTGCCAATCTTCTGATTCAATTCTGCCCCAATTTTTTGGGAAAACTATTAAGATGATTTACTCTAAAAAGAAATTGAACCTCATAAAATTACTAAAAGGCTGGGTGGATTTTTTAGGTTTTAGGTATTGGGTAGGATAATAAGTAAAGAGTTAAAGAAATTTCCATTCCTGGAAAGTTGTTGTTCGTTCTTCTTTTTTCTTTATTGCTAATTATTGTAATTTAGCTTTTCATATGCTTTTTCCAGTATCTTTAAAATTACCATTTGGGAAACCCTAAAATTTAGATGATTTACTCTAAAAAGAAATTGGAACCCATAAAATTACTAAAATGTTGTGTGGACTTTTCAGGTTTTAGGTCTTAGGTAGGATAATAAGTACAGAATTAAAGAAGTTTCCATTCCTGGTGAGTTTCTGTTTATTCTTCTTTTTTCTTTATTGCTAATTATTGTAATTTAGCTTTCCATATGTGTTTTCCAGTATGTTTAAAATTTCTATTTTGATAAATTACTATGTGAAAAGTTATTTCCAAATTCGGGCAAATGGTGACTTTCAAAGATGACAACAAAGTGCCTTGCTTAACACCAACTGAAATTTGAGGAAAGCCATTGGTGGTAGGTAATATACAAGCGTGTGAACTGTAATTTAATACTTCTCCATATGTATTTTCCATCTATTTCATTTGCTTTGTGCATTTGGTGGTTGTCTCATCTTTGCCAGGGGAAAAAATCTGAATCAACTTTCACTGGATAAAGATGAATTATGTAATTTTGTCTCCTGGTGTTTGGGATCCTTGTATTTGCCACAACTAAATTAAGATAAAATTATGGTTCTAAAAATTTTGATGTGCTTTCTCATTCCCGTGAGATCTTCTATTTTCTGAACAATGAGCCCCTTCACTTTTTTTTTTTTTGGTTAAGCAGGCATGAAGGACTTGGTTACCCCAAATGCAACTATTTATTTTCTATTTTTCTGACTTCTTTGTTGTCCTTAAAAACTTAATCCTTGTTGAGATTCTTCATTTAGTTTCCAACCTAAAAGGCTTGGTTGTTGTTTATCCCAGTGACAATAGGTGATCCTATGAAGCTTTTCTTTCTCAATTGTTCAGATACGTTTTACTATCGTGCAAGTTGGTTGATTAATCAGTTATGTTATATTGTTATTCAGTATTGTTGTAAAGTATTTTAAATAACATGAGTTCATATGCAAGTTTGTATATTAGAAATTAGAATCATTATTTACTTAAATACAATATCACACTTCTTCTTTAGCCAAGTTATGGTTCATCTTCGTTGTGAATATAGACTTTGTTTTAGTGTCGTGCTTAGGATGGATCTTAATAAAAACCTATTTAAACATGCTGATAGTACTATTTTTTTAAGTGCACGTAAGTACTGCATTAAGATTATGTGAAGCAGATAGCAACTGTTCTTACATTACTATTCTTAAATTATATCCCACTAAAAGCTCATTTTTCCACTGAATAATATGTATTAGTGGGTTTTTATTTTCAATTTCTAATGCACTATAATAAATTTTTAATCATTTTTACTGCTTAAAACCTATTTCTTCTCTGGCATCATTTTACTTAAATTTAATTTCTGCATGATGACAGGGGAATAGTTCTACAAGCATAATCCAATCATGGCAATTATAGCAGTAACAGGCTCTTACATCTCCATGGTAAAAGCCCTTTGCGTCGAACGAATTTAATGAAGGCAAATTGGTTTTGACTAGCTTTGAAGTCTACAAGGGAAGAATTCTTTAGTTTTGCAACTTCACTATTATTTTTTGTTTTGAGTAAGTCCAAATGTTATTTAAACTTGTGTGTAATTTACATGCTAGATTTCCGTGTCATCCTTAGGTATTTGTTTGATCATTTCCTCCAATTTTTTTTTTTAAAATTTTCGTGGAAAGGGCCTCCAGTATCATTTTTTATTGTACTAGAGTTTAATTAGAGGTCCGACTATAGAAACAGATCGAACTCCGAATTTGGAGCCCAACCACCAATTATAGGGGCGAAGATTTGTTTCTATAGAAAATTTATATAGGATTCAGAAGATCACGTGTATCAAATATCTCTTTTATTCCTCTCACCAAAAAAAAATAAATAAATAAAAATAAAAATCCTCTTTTATTTGTCCAGTTGTTCTTTATCTGCCGTTCATCTCCTGTTTTTATTTTAACATTTTTGGCAACTCATTTTGACAAGTCCAGCTTCTCTCTCCAAGAAAAGGTATAGCAACGGGTTAAATAAAGTTGCTCTTGCAACCAAAGAAGATGACGAGTAAATTGTCGATCAATTAAAATAAATAATTAAATATTGCTCTTGGCATACATTCCAATGGGAGTAGAAAACTGAATTTTGTCTTCTGTGTGCCAATAGTCCTGCTGCTAAAGTAGATGTGACGACTACTTGATCCTTTGTTAAAAATTAAATATATTTGATCTTTTGATAAATATAAATATAGAATAGTTACCATTCAAATAAAACATCTTAGGTTCTAAAAATCAAAATATAGATATATTTTTGTATTCCTCCTACAAAAAAAAAAAAAAAAAATCTCTCAAAGTTTAGTATTACCTCAGTTTCACAAAAATAGTCTAATTTCAATTTAATCAATAGTGTTAAAAAGGTAAAATTTAATATTATTTCCTTAGTATTTTATTGATTATAATATACATTAAATAAGAGATGATTTTCTAAGGAGCTAGATTTGAGGAGCTAGATAGCCAATTAAAATCATCCAACTCACATGGATAAATAAGGGTATAAAAGAAAATTAATTATTTTTTTAATAGAAAAGTAAATTATATTTTGAGAGAGACGAAAAAAGAAATCGGAATATTTTTATATAAGACCGATGTAGTAACTATCTCACTGTATGTAAATGTAGTTGCAAATTGCAGCTACCCTTACATATAAATCACACATGTAAAGTAAATTTGCTTCTCAAAATTACAACCTATTTACGTGGAATGCACATAACTACACTAGTAATTCTAATAAGCTTCAAAAACAAAGCACACCGCTAAAATGTTTCTTTGTGAAATGTAATTCGGTAAATTCCAAAAAATAAAAAATAAAAAAATGCACACTGCTTAAATCCCTCTTTCACATTTCAACCTATCCCCATCTCACAATTCCACGCAGCACACATTTGCACCGATTGCTCACCCATTTCTCTGCAACATTTCACACTTCCACCGATTGCTCAGCACCCATTTCACATTTCTCTGCACCATTTCACACTTCCAACGATTCCACCCATTTCACAATTCCACCGGCGCCCATTTCACACTTCCACCGATTGCGCCCATTTCACGATTCCACCGATCCCCATTTCCTGATTTCACTCGACCGATGTCATCCCCACTGAATCCAAACTTGATCCCTATTTCACACGATCTCATGTCATCATCCCCCTTGTTTCCAACATTCCTATTGGGGGATTATTATTCCTTTCCACCTGGAAAAGATCCAGGTGAATTTGAACTCACACTGAGGCTCGGATTCTACCCAATGGTATTATTTGAAAGTGCACACTTTGCTGATGCCGAATATCAGAAAAAAAGGACAAGAAATGTAGACAAATGATGAAAGCAGCTATGACTCTGATGAATGACTACGACGTAGTCAAGAAGCTGTTGGGCAAGAAATGTTTCCAAGTCTACAAGACAATGGAAGAAATGGAACAAGAGAGCACACTTCTCAAGGAGGAAATTAATCTGGTCAAGAAAGAAAATGAGGACATACATGGTGACTGCAAATATCTGATTAGTTTCCGAGAATGATTAGCCCGGAAGTACATCTTCAAAATTTTCAGAAGCTCGTCTAGAGCCAAGCTTTATCTAGAAAATAGTAATAGTTTTCAGTTTTACAAAAAGCTCGTCTAAAGCCAACTTTATCTAGAAAATAGTAATAGTAACTAGCTAATCAGTATTAAGTCAGTCCGGTGATAGTAATGGTAACTAGCTAATCAGTGTTAAGTCAGTCAGATGACAAATAATGGTAACTAGCTAATCAGTGTTAAGTCAGTCAGATGACAATTTGTCATCTGACTGAATTCACACTATCACCAGACTGACTTAATACTGATTAGCTAGTTACTATTACTATTTTCTAGATAAAGTTGGCTTTAGACGAGCTTTTTGTAAAATTGAAAACTATTACTATTTTCTAGATAAAGTTGGCTCTAGACGAGCTTCTGAAAATTTTGAAGATGTACTTCCGGGCTAATCATTCTCGAAAACTAATCAGATATTTGCAGTCACCATGTATGCCCTCATTTTCTTTCTTCACTAGATTAATTTCCTCCTTGAGAAGTGTGCTCTCTTGTTCCATTTCTTCCATTGTCTTGTAGACTTGGAAACATTTCTTGCCCAATAGCTTCTTGACTACGTCGTAGTCATTCATCAGAGTCATAGCTGCTTTCATCATGTCTACGTCTCTTGTCCTGTTTTTTTTGATATTCGGCATCAGCAAAGTGTGCACTTTCAAAGAACACGATTGGGTTGAATCCAAGCCTCAGTGTGAGTTCAAAGTCACCTGGATCTTTTCCAGGTGGAAAGGAATAATCCCCCAGTAGGAATGTTGGAAACCAGGGGGATGACGACATATCTTAGGTAGAATTAGGTTCTAATCAAATAAATGAATTAGCTTACATGCTAACTCACGATTGAAGCATAAATGACAACCTTTCTCCTTTTATCCACAAGAGGGAGCGGGATCTGAAACATAAAAATGGAAGAAGCTTATCTACAGTCACATGTGAAGAAAAGAAAGTAAAATCCAAACAGTCAAGGAAAACCTCCATGAAGAAGTTAAGACCACAGTTAATGGAGTTTTATCAAACCAAAACATAGAGAAATTAAGAATAATAATGACATTCAACTAACCATTCCCTCCATCTTTGATGTGAATTGTCCACCGCACTGCTGTTTTAGCTTTGCGAAAGTCAGTCTATCAAGGTCATCATTGGCAATTTTGTCAAAGATTAGTCAACGACAAGGCTTCTCACTACTTACAAATAAAGGAAAAAAAATGAAAAGAGAAGGGGAAAAAATTAACATAAGCAACATAAATATACATAAGAGAAGAAATGTATTTAATTATGAAAAATGAAGGACAGCTTAAAACTAAAAATTATCTGAGAAATACGTTCACCTATAAAAGTCAGCAAAAAGGTCTATATTGCTGATATAGGCAAGGAGTTTGACTGACTACCTATATTTTCATCCATCAACATATGAGATTGGAGATCTGTACAAAATCAGGAAATTAATAAAATATAAGATTTGAACTGATGTATTAGGAAAGTATTTTATTATGGTTATACCTTTCCAATCTCACTCTCCTTCCCAAGAGACAGCAAGGTGGAATGCATGCAATCTGCAGCGAAACTGCATCCTACACCCAACCTCTGAGATCCAAGTGGCGTTCACCCTCTAAGTTGTGATGCCTGTGGATAATCATCCAATCCAGAAGTGAGTATCTGCAAAATTGACATACAAATCCATTTACAAAAATTGTTCAATAGAAAGTTGATCTTTGGACAAAATCATGATGTCAAAGATTATAAATTTATTTCACTGTTATATAATGCACCAATACGATCTTTCTCAAACTCTTTGTCCTTTAAATTTTAAATTATATGATTTGTGGATGTTTAGCTTAAAAGCTGTTGAGATACAATGCATTTGCTAGGTAGAGTAGAAATTTTGAATATAAGAAAAAGGTGCGTCCTGCTATCATTGACACATTTAATATGAATGTGAATACATGCTTTCTGATATATGGTTTAAAGCCCTGTAGAAATTTATCTATTTTCAATTTATTAAACTTCAAATAATTTGATAGCGGAGTGCACTATCATCCATTTCTAGTAGTGATTATAGTAAGAATTCCACAGTGATACTAATATTTATATGACCCATGAGCTATAAAAATTATAACTGAAAAGAAATTGCAAGGAAAAGTCATCTGCAGTCATACCCTATAATACTAACAAAAAAATCTCTGAGAAATGATTAAAAAAACATTGAGAGAGAAAAAGATAATTAGGCGTGATTTTAACCAGATGGAATGATCTGGTTAACACCCCAACCCCCCCCCTCAAAAAAAAAAAAAAATCCCCTTAAAACTGATGCAAATACAATACAAACCTCCGGATTTATTTCTCTGATGTTCACAATATGTCTTCCATGCCAAAAGCAGCTAACCGCAATTTTCCCTAAGAACAAAAACATCAATATTTACATGAGAAGCCAATCTTTAAGCTGCTGATGATATTTCACAGGTTCCATAGTAGTAACATATCCATATGTGGAACTATGTAACTGCCTGTCAATATGCCCCATTTACAGCTAGCAGAAAAGTTAGAACTTGTAACATCTGCCTGACTGTAGTAAGATCTATAGAAATCAGACAATCAAAAAAAAAAAAAAGGGCCTTTACAAAAGTCAGTGATCCAAAGGAAATCAGTCAATGGATCAACTACAAAATGAAATTCCTAAGGAAAATATTATGGATATATAGGAAATCAAAAAGGGATGAGTATTTAGAATAAGAGGTGGAGAAAGTGCTTTTACGATTCAGAATGAATCAGTATCTAAGATTAGATATTTAAATGAAGTCAGGCAATTAATCAACCAAAAACTAGAGCCTTGAAATTAAAATTAAATATTCAATTAACCAAACAAAATACCTTCAGTCAGTATTCAAGATAACAGATCCATAGGACGAAAAAGGTCTATAGAAAAGTTGGTCAGTTTACAAGATTAGATATTTAAAAGAAATCAGGCAATTAATCAACCAAAAACTAGAGCCTTGAAATTAAAAATATACAATTAACCAAAGAAAAAGCCTTCAGTCAGTATTCAAGATAACAGATCCATAGGCAAAGAAAAAGTCTGTAGAAAAGTTGGTCAGTTTACAAGATTAGATATTTAAATGAAATCAGGCAATTAATCAACCAAAAACTAGAACCTTGAAATTAAAAGTAAATATACAATTAACCAAAGAAAAAACCTTCAGTCAGCATTCAAGATAGCAGATCCACAGGCAAAGAAAAAGTCTTTAGACAAGTTGGTCAGTTTACAAGATTAGATATTTAAATGAAATCAGGAAATTAATCAGCCAAAAACTAGAACCTTGAAAGTAAAAGTAAATATACAATTAACCAACGAAAAAGCCTTCAGTCAGTATTCAAGATAACAGATCCACAGGCAAAGAAAGTTGGTCAGTAAACAAGATTAGATATTTAAATGAAATCAGGCAATTAATAAACCAAAAATTAGAACCTTGAAATTAAAAGTAAATATACAATTAATAAATGATAAAAGCCTTCAGTCAGTATTCAAGGTAGCAGACCCATAGGCCAAAAAAAAAAAATGTCTTTAGAAAAGTTGGCCAGTTTACAAGATTAGAAATTTATATGAGATCAGCCAATTAATCAACTTTATAACGAATAACCCAAATTCTTAGACAATTCATACACCGAGCAAATTCGAAAGAAAACCTCGGGTTGACCCTGCGACGAACGAAGTTACTCACCGGAATCGGATTATGAACCCAAGTCGACAATAAACTAGAAGTCTTTTCCGTCTAGCATTTGTAGATCTGAAAGAATTTGGACCTGAGAGAATTTGGAGACGATGAAATTGAGAGTAATATCCTATATCCTATAAACCGCTTAGTAAATGGTACAATCTGATATGCAAAAGGTACAACTCAATTTCCTATGTACGGTAAACCGCTTAGTAAACGGTACAATTGGATATGCAAAAGGTACAATTCAGTAAAAAAGAACTAATCCTAACGTCCTACAGTGAACTTCAGTTTTTCTTTTTACTTTATTAATTAATTCTTTTCCCTTTTCCAATTCCAATACAAATTGGTCATTGTTTGTGCCTCTTCTCTTTTTTTTTTTTGCTGAGTAGTGATAGATATACTATGAGATATTGCCTGAGAAAATACCTGAGGCCCCCACCCCACATTCAAACACGATACAAACGCTCAGATTCATCAATTTCGGCCCCAACCCATGGAGGCCAAACCCTCCCCGCCCCTCGACTGAAAATTTTCCCGGCTACATTGACGGCAACATGCAGTTGGCGGAGGACGTGGCAATAAACCCACATCCGACAGAGGACCCAGCTAGCAACCCACATCCTCTCAAATGAAAGGCCACATCCGGCGACTTTGCTCCTCAAATCCGGTGGCTGGCGACTATAGATTCAGGTAAGAGTGTTGCATTTTTCTTCTTTGAGGCTGCGAAATCCCATATTAAGCTTAAGTTCATGTTTCTGACATTTGTGCGGCTCAAAAAATGAAGAGCAAAAGGATAGAGCTTGCCCCTTCCTCAAAAGTAAATTTTTGTTTCCTAATTTTTGTGGCTTAATCACCTCCAAGTCTAGAGTCAAGTAAGAGAAGCCAATTATTGTTCCAAAAACGAATTGCCCTCTCATTGTTATTCTAACATCCTGCAAATTTTCAACTATAAACTAAGTGGCGTGTAACCATTATTTTGATATACTTAATTAAGAAATTTTTTCAATAGTTGAATTTGTATAAATTATGTAATAAGATTAGAAGATTGTTATCAACATATTTTATAATTTTATGGATACATTTCATTAACAATGGTACTGAATTCTTTAGAATAAAGTCATATGTCATTTTTAGTTATAAAAATTAGTAGTTCATGATTACTTTGTCAAGTGTCTAGGACACTTGGTAGTTTAATGATGAATTAACTTGATAACTTGTCAAATGTCTAAGACACTTGGTATTTTAATGATGAATTAATTTGATAATTTGTCAAGTGTAGGGACATTTCGGGGCTTTCTCAGTAGTAGATTTGAAAGGCTAATTAAATACAATTAACTCCTAATTTCTATAAAAACAAAACAATTGAATTAAAGTTTTCATACACCAACCCCTCTACCGTTCTTTCCCCTACATAGACATATAATATATATATTGTTCCATATTTATAGTATAAAACTATATAGTATTTAGATACTTTAGTTTTTGACGTGTGGGAGACAAGTGAGTAATCTAATACTTTGATTTCCTTTCTACATGTATAAAGTTTTAATGAGATAAACTTGTATTTTAATTGGTGATTCCTTGAAACAAACATGGATTTTGATGCATTATTATTGAAAGAAAGATTTGTTTATTGCATTCGTATCACTAGTTAATACTCTACCTGTTTTGTGTTGAATTGTTTTGAATTGTTTCCTACACTATAATCAATTCAATGATCTCAAGATAGAGAAGATTAGTGTGGTGTTTGCTTTGAATTGGAACTTCGGTATGGGTGTACCGGGGTTCATTGTGGATCCACTTAATTAAATTTATGCGAATCTTGCGCACACCACGGATAATAGTTTAACTAGTTATATGGTCCATTTATACATCCAAATACTTTGTGATACACATTATTTATTGAAAATGCATTTTTTATTTGAAAGGTGAATCAATATATTATGTTATTCATTGAGTACTTTTGTACTTACCCCCATCTTTTATAATCTTATAGGTATTAAATTATGAGACTTTGTGGTCGTATCATCCTAAAAGGGGAGAGGATACATGTATGTGATCGAAATTTCGGTGCGTAGCTAGAGTTTCGTTGTGGGAGGCCACGATAATTTTAATCATCAGAGTGGCTCAACAAAAGCGTTTCGATGTTTTGAATTGTATTTGTATCAATTTTTAATCGTTAAAATTTTCCGCTATTGTTAAAAATTCGGTTCGTCACAATCCGACCTCACATACATATATTGCTCCTACTCAGACGAATCTATGCACTTATAGGTATTAAGATTGTTTATATTATCCGTACACTTATAGGTATTAAGATTGTTTATATTATCCTTGCACTTATAGGTGTTGAGATTGTTTATGTTAATTGATCATCAATTAAAATGACATTAGTGATATAGATTTTGTTCGTGAAAGATTATCAGTACAAAAAAATTGGGAAGGGAAAATATATATATGAAATTGGCCGCAGCTTCCCGAGGAATGCATTCTGCTGCCACACGCTGGCAACGGAAAAAAATCTTCCGGAATTCGATTTGTTATATGTGGCCGCAGAGAATTATTCTATGCGTCCGCATAGTATTAAAAAAAGCCATTTCCGAAATTTTGAACTGAGGTCTCTGAACTTTCTATTTTTTTACAGATCAGTCCAAAACAATTATTTTATGACTTTTGAACCTTGAAATCGACTTTTTATACCAAATTGAGCCTTTTTAGTAGAAAGATTTCTTTTAAGTATATATTTAACCTATTTTGAATATATTTCAACTAAATTGTGCAATTAGATTGTTAAGGCTTTGAACACTTAATTTTTGTAAATTTAGGCTATACGCGTTTGAAAGTAATAGTTGCCGCTACAACGCTTAGCAAATTTTGAGGACGAAATTTATTTAAGGGGGATAGATTGTAACATCTCGCGAATTTTCAACTATAAACTAGGTGACATGTAATCATTATTTTGGGATACTTAGTTAAGAAATTTTTTCAATAGTTGAATTTGTATAAATTATGTAATAAGATTAAAAGATTATTATCAACATATTTTATAATTGTATTGATATATTTCATTAACAATGGTAGGGAATTCTCTAGATTAAGGTAATATGTATTTTTTAGCTATAAAAATTGGTAGTTCATGATCAATTTGCCAAGTGTCTAGGATACTTAGTAGTTTAATAATGAATTAACTTGATAACTAGCCAAATGTCTAGGACACTTGGTAGTATAATGATAAATTAACTTGATAATTTGCCAAGTGTAGGGACATTTGGTGGCTTTCTCATTAGTGGATTTGAAAGGCTAATTAAACACAATTAGGGAATATTAGTGTGGTGTTTGCTTTGAATTGAAACTTCGGTATGAATGTACCGGGGTTTATTGTGGATCCACTTAATTAAAATTGATGCGAATCTTGCACACACCACGGGTAGTAGTTTAACTAGTGATAGGGCCCATTTGTACATCCAAATACTTTGTGACACACATGATTTATTGAAAATGTATTTCCTATTTGAAAGGTGAATCAATATATTATGTTATTCACTGAGTACTTTTGTACAGATCGCTATCTTTTATAATCTTGTAGATATTAAATTATGAGATTTTATGGCCGGATAGTCCTAAAATGGGATATGATACATGTATGTGATCGAAACTTCGCTGCGTAGTTGGGGTTTCGTTGTGGGAAGCCACGATAATTTTAATTATCAGAGTGGCGCAGTAAAAGCGCTTCGATGTTTTGAACTGTATTTGTATCAATGTTTAATCGTTAAATATTCCGCTATTGTTAAAAATTTGGTTCGTCACAGGTGGAATCAGAGCATAGTCCTCCGACCTCACATACATGTATCGCTCCTACACAGACGGATCCGTGCACTTATAGGTATTAAGATTTTTTATATTATCCGTACACTTATAGGTATTAAGATTGTTTATATTATCCTTGCACTTATAGGTATTGAGATTGTTTATGTTAATTGATCATTAATTAAAATGACATTGGTGATATAAATTTTGTTCGTGAAAGATTATCAGTACAAGAAAATTGGGAAGGAAAAAAATATATATGAAATTGGCCGCAGCTGCCCGCGGAATGCATTCTGCGGCCACACGCGAGCAACGAAAAAAAATTTGCCGGAATTCGATTTGTTCTATGCGGCCGCAGGGAATTATTCTATGTGCCCGCATAGTATTAAAAAAGGCATTTTCCGAAATTTTGCACTGAGTTCCTCGAACTTTTTATTTTCTTACAGATCAGTCTAAAACAATTATTTTATGACTTTTGAACCTTGAAATTGACTTTTTATACCAAATTGACCCTTTTTAGTAGAAATATTTCTTTCATGTATATATTTAACCTATTTTAAATAGATTTCAAATAAATTGTGTAATTGGATTGTTAAGGTTTTGAACACTTAACTTTTGTAAATTTAGGCTATACGCGTTTGAAAGTAATAGTTGCCGCTACAACGCTTAGCAAATTTCGAGGACGAAATTTATTTAAGCGGGATAGATTGTAACATCCCGTGAATTTTCAACTATAAATTAGGTGACATGTAATCATTATTTTGGGATACTTAATTAAGAAATTTTTTCAATAGTTGAATTTGTATAAATTATGTAATAAGATTAGAAGATTATTATCAACATATTTTATAATTGTATGGATACATTTCATTAACAATGAATAAGGCAATATGTCTTTTTTAGCTATAAAAATTGGTAGTTCATGACTACACTTGCCAAATGTCTAGGACACTTGGTAGTTTAATGATGAATTAACTTGATAATTTGCCAAGTGTAGGGATATTTGGTGGCTTTCTTATTAGTAAATTTGAAAGGCTAATTAAACACAATTAGGGAAAATTAGTGTGGTGTTTGCTTTGAATTGGAACTTCGGTATGGGTGTACCGGGGTTCATTGTGGATCCACTTAATTAAATTGATGTGAATCTTGCGCACACCACTGGTAGTAGTTTAACTAGTGATAGAGCCCATTTGTGCTTCCAAATACTTTGTGACACACATGATTTATCAAAAATGCATTTCCTATTTGAAAGGTGAACCAATATATTATGTTATTCACTGAGAACTTTTGTACTCACCCCCCATCTTTTATAATCTTGTAGGTATTAAATTATGAGACTTTGTGGCCGGATCGTCCTAAAAGGAGAGATGATATATTTATGTGATAGAAACTTTGGTGCGTAGCTGGGGTTTCGTTGTGGGAGGCCACGATAATTTTAATTATCAGATTGGCGCAGCAAAAGCGCTTTGATGTTTTGAACTGTATTTTTATCAATGTTTAATCGTTAAAGGCTTCCGCTATTGTTAAAAATTCGGTTCGTCACAATTATTACAAACTGAGTAGTATGAAGGTGAAGTCCTGATAGATTTTCCCTTAATTAAAGTTTAGTAGCAATTTAATTAAGAATCTGAATGTTTATCTGCTACCAACTCCCCCTCACTCCTATCTATTGCTGCAATTTTTGTCCTTCTGTTCTGTGGAAATTCTCAATCGTTTTACGACTCTTTAGAGTGAATGCTTATTTTAAAGGATAAAAAAGAGAGTCTTGCATAAATTTGGTCTCTTGGATTTTGGTTTTCATTTTTTTATCTGATAAGATATAGCAGGACACCACCACAAAATAGCTGAATTTGCCTTTTGAGGTATGTTTCTTAATATATTGCATACTGCATACTGGTTTTGATTTATTTTGTATAGTGGTTGAAATGCATTTGGATCATGTTCTTGAATCTAATCTCCACTGTATGAATTCCTTCATGAGTTTTTCTTTTAATTTCTTCTTTAATGGGCAAAAATTGATGAAGCCCTCAGAATATAAATTCTCATTGCTGAAAGAGTTTTAGTAACGTGAAGTCGGAAACTACGCTTTCGTTCTGTGTGTTGGATGGAGGAAATATAAAGATTTTTGGACGGCAGAACAGAAATTTGAAGATTGTCAATTGATTATCGTTTTGATTTTATGGCATCTTTTCATTTTGTCTTGACAAATTGACTCAATATTTATTCTTTTGGTTATTAGAAGAGAACCTTGTTGTTTTAGTTGTGCCAATTTTTCCCCGTCCATTGTTTGTGTCTATATTTAATCCCCAATCAATTTAATGGAGAAATTTTTATCGTCGTTTCGATGATTAAGTAAAACTATTGGGTTAATAAGTTTGCACTTAATTATTGTAACTTTGTTCTTCCTTGATTCCTTCTCTGCCTTGAATATGAGCTTGTGCAAATCTCCATTTGAACTCATTGAGACTGTTGATGTTTTAATTGCAGGCATTTGTTCATCTTCAAACATGGCTTGGTTCAATTAGTGCATGGTGAACCAACATTGCACCTGTTTTAGAATGTGCCTTAGATCGTCTCATGCCAACTGGAATTTTGGGGGCATAGCTATGTTGTATTTCATTTAACTTGTAATTCATGAGCTCAACTAGGTCTTGTTTGAGTTCTACGAATTTCATGTATTTTGTAAACATGTACTAGTATTCGATTTTGGCTATGTAACATTAAATTATACAAGTACATGTAACCTTAACTTGTAAGTAGGCTTTTTTAATAGAAAAAAGTTCCAGCTTATTCGGTTGTTCAATCGATTTCGAAATTGCACGGGGTATCTTGTTCATGACCTTGACTATTATAATCTCTACCTTAGTTATCCTGGACAAAGGATTTACCACTTGAGATATGCATTGGCTATTATCTTCATGAGATCAAATCAATGTCAATGTATTTTAATTCATAATGTGCCTTGAAAAGTTGGAGAAAATGCCTCTTTAAAAAAAAATAAAAATAAAAAGAGAGAGAGAAAGAAACGCTGGAGCAAATGTTGTTGGTCATAATCAAAGAGAAAAAGAAGTCTCCTAGTTTGAAGAATGAACAAAATAGCACCAGCAAAAGTATTTCACCAAGACTAGAACAAAATAAAAAGTACATCATATTTACCAATGACATGAAAAATTACATCAAAAGTTCATAGAAGATACAACATTAGAAAAGACTAAGAATTTTGCTAGTTATCTTGGTCTCAAATATGAGCTTGACTTTCCCAGTGAATTGCCATTTTCAAAGTAATCTTTCCACCTTTAGCAATTTCCATGCGCTCACATGGATCAACCAATTGATGAACATATTTGTCGACATCTTGCCCACCTCCAACCCTGGCAGTAACGACAAGATGAGATCATAACATGCATCCAAATCAGATTTAGAGTGATCAAGAAGTACCAAAGGCAAGAATTAAGGATTACTATACTTGAAACTCAAATTTTCACCATATAAAAAGATACATATGGTGTACAGAATGCAGAGAGAAGCTGAAGAAGAATTATTTCTCCTGCCACTTCAGGTACTATTTAAAGATTCAATCTCTTACAAGGCAATGTTATTTACTAGCATAATAAAACAAAATGGCGCACCATTTTAAAAGTAATAAAAAGTAAAACTAGTTTTTAGCCCATTAACTACCAACAAATTGAAACAATAAAACACGCTTTAAGGTTGACAAAAACCTAAAGGGCAGAGACGTACCTGGTTTCAAGCAGAAAAATAGAGAAGATCACCTACAAATTCTTTCATAGAAGTGAAGAACTCATTTGGTATTCACTTTTGATTCATAGCAATATGAAGACAATATTCATGGTAGAAACAATGAACATATATTCATGTGTGGTTATAATTATTGACTAATACATTATGCATAAATTGCCCTAACATGTATAGAAAGTTGAAACATCATCATATTATTGCCATGTGAATTCACAAATATTTAGTTGGACACTAAACAACAAGATATATAACAACAGAAGATTGTGTATATACAACAAGAAGAATAATAATAAGCTTGATAGTTGGCCCCTAAACAGCAAGAAAAATTACAGCATAATATTGCAAATCTACAGCCTAAGATTGCATATCTAACAACATTAGTTAGCCCCTAAATAGCAAGAAAAATAACCTTTGTGAATTCACAGAAATTTAATTACCCAAAAAATCTCACAAAATAACAGATCGGAAGATTGCATACCTACAACATAATCATGGAAAAATAAAACCCTTTGATCTCCATATAAAAATTCATGAAAACCCCATAAAATTTTCACTTTGCTGGTCTGAATCACAGGATAATCATGCAACAAATGTTCATGGTAGCAGCAAATAGCCTCGGCAGAATTAACACAAGATAATCGAAGAAAAAGGGTCCACGACAGTAACAAAATTGAAAAATCGGAGAAATAGCAACAGCAGATTTGTACACATTTTCCATATCACACAACATAATGAAACACCAAATCTTCACTTCTACCTTAAAATTAGCATCGGTTCATGGCAACAGCAAAATGGAAAAATCAGATGAATAGCAACAGCAAATTTGTACAAATTCTTCTTATCTCACACCATAATGAAACACAAAATCTTCACTTCCAGCATAAAATTAGCATCCGCAACAAAGATCCCTAAAATAATATGAACTGAATAATGGAGCCCAGACAATACTCACCGAAATCGCTGGAAAGACCGACCAAGATGCAATAGGCTTGCCCAAACAATAATTGCTTTAGGCTTAACGACCGAGACTCGATAGCAGAATTCTGGAACGAAGCGAGCACTTCAATTCTAATTATTTCTTACCAGACGAGGGACGAATCGCGCTGACCAGGATTGAATGGAGCTCGATTCACAGATCTCCCTTGTCCTTTCTCTTTCAGAGATGGGAAGGAATGGGAAGCATCAGTAGGAGTAGAGAGGAGAAGATTCAAAATGAGGGCATTTTGGGGAATTTACTGGTTCGGGCACTTTGTTAGTACACGAGATGAAGTACACCTAGCATTTTTCATATTAATGTTAGGGAAAAAAAGCCAAAGGGAAAAAATTAGAGGGAAAAAACCTATTTTCAAATAATGTGTAGGGGAAAAAGTGTGGGGATATGAATTGGACACGTAGCGGTATTTTATTGTATTAGAAGAGAAGTGGGAGTGAGCAAAAAATAATATTTTATTGGATTGAAAGAGAATGAGAGATGAGGGAAAAATCCAAATGAGGGGCCAAAAAAACCCAAATGAGGGACCAAATTTGGCCCATCATTTGAGTCCCCCCAAAATAACTTTTTCTCCATCCTATTTTATACATAATTTGATTTTGTTGGGGGATTGAGTTTTTTCCCGCAATACTATCCATGCTCTAATAGGTATATATCTAGAAAGATTGACCCTTTAATAAGGAACTCGGGTCGCTTCTAAAAAAAAAAAATTAAACGTTGTGTTGTAATACAATTTTTTTTGTGCGAAACCCGAGTGAAAGTTTTCAGATAGAAGATAGTATTGCGCTGCGGCTGATGATGACACGAAAATTTGAAGACATACTGACAATCTATACTAGAAACTTCATTTTAGTCAATGATAATAATTGAAATCTTGTATAATTTATGATGTATGTTAAAATTCCTGTAGTTGCTAACGCATTCTTCATCTGCATTTGAAGTAACATGAATATTAATTTAGTAAACCACTGATGAGTAATGTGCGTTGTACCTTGACATGCCCAAATCGTATATAAAGTAGATCAAGTATGTATAAAGTTGACCAAGTAATAAGGGAAGTATATAAAAAATTTTGGCATGTTAAAAATTCAAAGATATAGCTATCATGATTATATTATATTAATTAATAATAATAACTTACAGTATTGGGAAGTAGAGTATTAAATTCTTTAATTATTTTTGTAGGGGCGATATCTACCGGACCTAACACGAGTCTCGAAGTAGTCGCCTTATGACCCATAATTTTGGGGCTCAAAAATAGGGAAAAAAAATTTGTAACTAACAAATAAATCTACAATTTTTTGAATAATATAATAAAAATTTACTTAATTTAGTGGTAAAAGTTTTCATCTTTTCTATGAAATGTCAAGGATTCCAATCCCACTACGATTATTGCTGTCAATTTTATTTTAAAGAATTTGTGCATAGTCTAAACTTTCTTTTAAATTGTTTATCTAAAGTTTCAAATTTTTTAAAATTAATTTTACTAACAAGAAATATATAATTTTTTGTTTTTAGGTAATTGACTTAATAATAGAAGAGGTTGTTCAACACATATTACAGTTACATACAATTTTGTAAAAATAAAAAAGTGTAAAATAGTTCAAAAAGTTTTAGAAAATCTATAATAGTCTTAAGCAGTATTGCTAAATTAAAAAAAAAAAAGTTATTTAATATTTTATAAAATTCAAAAAATTTAAAAACTTTAAAAATAAAAAAATTTAAAAATAATCAAAAAAGAAGAAGAAGACCTATGGGTTATAAGAAAGTCTTCAAAAGCACCAAATAGAAACACCCTATTAGAATTTCTAACAAATTCATTATGTACTTTTAAAAATGTGTCTCTCATCCTTATTTGTATATTTTGTCTCATATAGAGCTCATATATAAATATTAAATAAATAAGGGCTATTATTTTTTTCTTCCTATTTGCTAATTTATTAAGGAAAAATAAAATAAGATAATATTCAAACATGCATTATGACACTGAGGCGCCAAATTTTCACACGTGGCTATGGGTGATAATAATATTAATAAGATTCTAATAAAAGTTTAATTTTCAGCATTTAATTCAGATACTTGTTTGATACTCAAGCCTATCAACCATTGTGTACTAAAACGAAAAAGAAAAATTACATAGTATGTGATAAGAGAATAAGATGACGTTCCAAACATTTATTATAAATTTAAACCAGATACATGCAAACATTCTAGAACACTGCATTTGAATATGGGCTAAGGTAGAATGACTTTAAGAGCCCACTTATATTTGAGCCCAAAATCATGGGTATAATTTTGGGTTAGCCCAATTTAGTATGCATTTTTGTCTTTGGACACTTCACAAATTCTCTTAGGGTTCTTTTTGACAAAAAGGCCTTTTTTTACCTTGCTTTGAAAAATGTATTGTATTTTAAATACTTAAAAAAAACCAAAAAAATCATAACACGAGGAAAAAAATAGTAACAACACAAAGAAATTAAAAAGAAAATTGACGTGAAATTAAAAAGACAAAGTGGTAACAATCACCAAAAACTAGAAAAAAGTCATGTGAACTTTAAAAGAAAAAGAATGGTAAAAAAATAAAGGTGAAAAAGCCATTAACAGCCACTAACGAAAACAAGGTAACAAAAAACCAACCGTTAGAAGTAACAATTGAAAAAACATGGTAACTAATTCTTTAACATTGCAACCAATTCAAGTACAAAACCATCCTAACAAGAAAGTGAAAACATGTTAAGAGATAAGAAACGATATTATAAGAAAATAAAAAACTAAAATCTATACTGAAATGTTAACAAGAAAAGAAAATGCTGAAAAAAATCCAAAAAAAATTAAAGGGGCAGATCTGCCGCCGGACATTGAGGAGCAGATCTGCTGCTCTTTCGCCTAGATCCATTGGCTGTGGCGAAAAATAGCAGTTGTTCGTTGGTGTTCGCAACAGCTGCTTCCCAATGCCTCTCCAGATCTGATTCCCCCTAATGACAATTGTGCGTTGTGGGTGAAGGTAGTGACGGGTGGAGGCGGTGGCGGAGTACGGCGGGCGACGGCGGACGGCAATATATATACATTGTGGTAACAATGAAAAAAAAAACAAGGAAATTGAACTCAGAACAATAATACAATAAATAAAAATTAAAAAAAAAAAGGAAAACAATGAACTCAGAATTGCCCGGGAATTGTTTCCAGCAAGAAATTTCGGAGAATAATACAATGAATATAAAATAAAAGATAACTGCAAATTCAGAGTTGCCGCTAGAAAAGCAATGGCAGACGCGGCTGCCGCAGCGCATCTGCTGAGTAGCGACTGCTCGCTGGGCGTTCGCAGCAGGGGTGGCAACCCCCCGATCCGATTCCCAATTGGTGGCGGTGGCGGTGGCGGTGGTCCGGCGGTGGCGATTTCGTGGTGAAGATTGTTGGTAATGGTGGCAATTGATGGTGGTGGTGGTGGTGGTGGCTGCTGGGTGGGAAATATGGAATACAAACCTAATCTAGTGGAAGATGGCAGATTTATGGATTTTAAGTATTATTTTCTTTTTTTTTTTATGTTTAAATATTATTTTCTTGATATTAAATAAATTAAGAAAAATAAAAATGAGAAAAAAAAGGGAATTTTTGAAGGTATTTTTACAATAGAAAGTGGTAGATTTCTAATTATTTTCAATTCGTCTTATGCCATCCAGCACCTAATATTAAGTGACAAGAATTTTATTATGCCTATTGATACGTTAGTTATGATATATGTGTACAAGTGACATCTATTTGATAAGTTATAATAATGTCATTTGATTCAGCATATAAAGAACACTGAGCTTTTAAACCAACTATAAGTGGAGGTGCTCCAAAAATGTAACTGATGTTTGGCAATTCTGCTAGGATTTTCATATATCCAATGCGAGAACCTTCGCAACAAATCAAATAAATCAAAGTTCAATAGAAGAGTAAAGATTCAAAAAGATACTCATCCTAATATTATCTTGCCAATATATATATATATATATCCATTCACAGTGTAACACCTAACATTCTCCAAAAACATTTCATTCTCACATACAGCTTTTAATTTCGCGCAAGAAAATCTAGGTAATATGGCTGGAAAAAAGAGCTATTTGATGGCCTCTTTCTTGTTCATGTTTCTTCTACTTGTAAAAGATTGGGAAATCGCCAATTAATTACAAGTACAATATTCTTTGAAATTCTTGTTTATCATTTTTAACACATTTTATTGATGTTCAACTCTTAACATGATAATTTATTAACGATTCTAAGATTGGTGTTTTTAGGCAACCATCATAGAGGCTCAACGTCTTTAACCATCAAGCACTCTTTCAATGGTAATTAACAACTTGAAAGACTCAATTTTTAATCAAACACGTGACCCGAGTACATTTGTCACCTGATTATCATGCTTTTAAACGAGGTAACACAAGAAAAATCATACTTTTCTAACACTGGCTTTTTTTCATTGTACACAGCACGGTATATATGAAGGTAGCCTTGAACCCGAAGGTAAGAGCAACGATGACTTCTTTTACTTTGCAAAATTAACCATGAACTGTGACCTGAGTTCTAACATCATGGTCTTGATTGCATCGCAGAATGCCCGGGGCGTTGCAGCATTCTGGGTCAGATGGTTCATAACTTCATACTGATCGATTAAATAACTCGATATTAAAGGCAATTAACTAATTATTATAAAAAAGATTGTTAGGTATGGATTCTTATAGACTAAACGCCGACCATTCAAACTTGGAAATAATCAGCCAAAATGACATAAATCTAAAATATAACTCAACGTAATTGTAAATAATACTCATATTGCATAAAGCAATTTGAAACATACCACATCAAGAAATTAGATATGGCGATTCAAGAAGCCTTAACAAAACTAATAATAAAGCTTCTCAAATATTCATCTCACACTGGAACGAAGAACAACGCTAAATTTATTGGCTGCCAAATAATAGAAGAGGCACTAGTACGCTAAGGTTCGATATCTTTGCCAAATAATAATTAGTTTTATTGGCTGCACCTTGATTGATCAAGTTGATTGCTTGATGGGAACCAAGCTTGTTGTAGCAGAGGAGGGAATTGCTTTGGTGTTTATGGTGATGGCTTTGGGCTGTTTCAGCTCGTCTGGCTCGTCCGTGTTTCAGGTTTTCACCAGAGCAATCTGCTGCTGTGGAGGGATGTCTCTGCCTGCCAACTTTTGAGGAGGAAAGAAGAAATCAGTTGGGAAGAATTTGTATTGAAGACCAGCCATGGATGTCTTTTGCCTTTTTGTTATGCAGTTTGATTCCTCCTTTCACTTATTTATAGAGCTAAGATCCTTTAGGGCCTGTTTGCCAAGGCTTTGTGAATAAGTTCCAAAGAGTTTAGTGAATTTGGACTTAGCCAAACAAGATTGTAGCAATCTTGGACGGTAAGGAAATTGAAAAGTCTAATTTCGAACATGATTCACATTTTTTGTTCCAGGAATATTCTAGCCCAAATACCCCACCTATTCTACTTATATAATTTGAAAAATGGAACCATCTTTTACCTTTGGTTGTGCTAAAATGTATAGAACTCGCCGAAGTGTCAATGAATATACCCCACCTATTCTTCTTGTAATTTTAAAATGGAACTTTCTTTTCTCTTTAGTTGTGCTAAAGTGTATAGAACTCAACAAAGTGTCAATGCAGAGTTTCGAACTTTCATAAGTCTATCTAAGCAAGCAAACAAGCTTGAGTAAGGCCAAAGCGGTAAAGAAACATAAAATCTGACTAGGCAATATATCGACAGTTTCAAGCTTCTATGAATTTAAATGAAATTTAAGTGAGTTTCAAACTCTTGAGCATGATTAATGACGCATTAGTCAGATTCTTTTAATTAATAATTTCTCTAATTTAAGATTGGGCAGTTGATCGAGACAGGTAATCCCATGTGAATCATTCATTTAAAAATGTCCTCGCTCCTTATTTTGACTTTACTTTAGAGGTAAATAATTAATATGCAAGTCTTGTTACGTCTTACGGGGGAAGCCGTCCCTTTTCAGGCATGATTTATGAGCACATTTGGTGGTGACAAGCAGCCAAGGGCCAGTCTTGCTTGATTCTAGAGGTGTCAAAACTATTGATGGCTTCAAGAGCCTCTGCCTTTTTTCCCCTGCAAGATTATGAGTTTCTAGAACCGTAATGCAACACGGCATACGAAACTCAACCAAGCCTTAAGCCGTGCGATCTGAGGCAAATTTGCTTGACTTGATTCGATTGGCATTGGCATCATCGTCAAATATAAAGTCACCCCGTCTTATTACTTTTTCTTAATTCTTGCAGAGACATTGCTATCGTACTGATGAAACTTAAAAGTCATCAACTAATCTGGTGTCTATACAAATTTTTCCAAATTAGCAGACAAGAAAACATGCATACTATATCTATGCTATCATGATTTGAGGTTGATCTGAAGATACCAACCCCTTAGATAGATGTTTGTTTCATCTTTAAAATCAATTTGAAAATATTAACCTCAATATGTACCTGAATGGCATGTTTGTACACAAGTTTCTGGAAAAACGAGGCCTGTCTGAAATTTTTTTTTTTTTAAATGGATCTCATTGCTCAATTGACTTTATGAGCTCTATTATCATATTAAGATTTTGTTTGGGAAAGATTTTGTGAACTCTTCCGAACAAATTCTAAGAAAGACAATCTTTGGTAACGCCGGAACCAGCTCCAGCAGCAGTCTCTTCAAAAGAGAACTCTGATTTTAAGGGTTGACAAAATTTCGCTTGGAAAGTGGCAGAAATTCTTTCTGATAATTAGTTAAGGGACAGTATTTTCAGTACAATCTAGGGGGAAAAAAAACTACTCTTCATTATGCTTTGTCATTTACATTCAATGAAAGAATACAGGCAAACCTGAAACATTAGGGTACCTCTAGAATACATGCACAACCTTGCAGACATCAGAACTGTCTTCCACGAATTGTACAACACAGTAGTAGATCAATGGTGTTTCCGAAGTTAAAACAAGAATTGGTGTCAAAAAATAACTAGCACAAAAATAACCATGGACATGAAAACTAACTCATTTATTCCTGGAGGCACAAGATAGCATCCGTACAGCATCTGCAATCTGCATAAGTAGCCGAGATGATCAATTTCGGAAAATATAGCATCATTTTGTATCTTGCAAGTGCTTTACTTGCAGAATATAACTGTGGAAGACCACCAAAAAATCTGGTCATTTTGACTGTTAATGATCATTATAACGGTTTCTCTTGTTTCTCCAATGCAAATACCATAGCTGATTATGTTACTTATTAAAGTCAAGTTTTTTTTTTTTTGCCAACTCTACATACTGCATGTTTTTCCAAAGCTTAGAAAGTTTACATTAACTTGAGTTTTAAAACAAATAGCTAATTTTGGGAAAAAGTTGGAAATATGCAAGCTCTTGAATGTATACCTATAATCACCAAGAACAGATAGAATGCTTACCTTTAGAAACATCATACAGAAACTAATGGCATCGCATAGATATGCTTGATTAGAATCTTCATGGTGGTGATAATTCTGGAAGTGGAACAACTGCTTCAAAAGCTTCAACAAGCATTGCCACCCTTTGTTTTCTAGCTGGAGTTAGTTTCGTGACAATATGCTGGACTGCATAGTCAAGCATCCATTGCTCGGCCTTTTTCCTCTCATCCGTCATTTGATGCTTTAAGTCAACTTTTTCTTGTTTTCGATCAGGCATTGGTGAGAGTTGACGTAGTGGTCGTGCGTTAATCTTCCTTGCTTTCTCCAATGCTTTGATAGATCTCTTGAGGAGAACTAGTTTTTTCAACTTGCTCCAGTTCTTAGACTTCAGCTGCTCAGTTGTTCGGCTTGATTTTAGTTTCTGGCCTTCCTTATCTACTGAATTTTCACCTTTGCATTCAGTACATCGTGTCTCATTTTCTCGGTTAAGATTGACGGATTTTAATGTGTATTGTTCTCCAACTTCACGTTGATTGCTTTCTGCAATCTCCTGGTCAGGACCAAAGCAGCTTGTAATTGATTGTGTATCAGAAGAGTCATCTTGAAGTTCTGGAAGAAGGATTTCATCGACTGCCTCTTGTACAAGTTTAACCGCATCAGATTTAGTGAATGCACTGCTCAGATAGCTAGAAACACGGTTTTCCTTGCGCAAGTTATCATCCGATTTTGGGGAATAATCACCACTTCTTGTTTCAGGCAACTCATTGCAATCTTCAACTTCGTCGTCATCTGTTCCATCAAGAAGTTGGCTACCAACTTTTGCAGCAATACCTGATACCACATGCTGATATATTGTATGCCACATTGTGATATAGTTTTGTCTTTCCATCTGGAGATTGTGTTCCTCATTGTTTATCTCCGACTCCTTGCCATCAGATTTCGTACCTTCTTGAAATCCCCCGAGTTCTGGAATGGCTTCTTGGTCAGACTCAATACTGACAGTTTCCAACTTCTGAATGTCACATCTAATTGCTGAAAAAGTATCCTCAGTCGATAATCCATTACCATCCAGATCCAAATTATTGGATTGAGCATTTCCGTGATCTGGAATCTTGGTCTCCATCTTTCCACCTGTATGCTCATGAATTTCATCTAATTTGTGTTCAAGAGCTGTTTCAGCTCTCTCAGCTTTCAATTCAACTTTTTCTTGGGAATTTGTACCTGCAGCATTTGCTTTAGGAACGGACTCCCCCGCTTTGAGTGTAATGCCAGCAAATTTTTGCCTGTCAACTTCATTCAGAACATCTCTTTCAGCAATCTCAGACTTCAATTCAACTTTTTCTTGGGAATTTATTTCTGTTGCATTTGCTTTAGGAACAGACTCACCGACCTTGTGTGTAATGCCCCCAAATTTTTGGCTATCGTCTTCATTTGGAGCAACCACTGTTTCAAAGGCTTTTACCAGCAACGCTACTTTCCTTTTCTTAGTAGGAGCAAGCTGATTGACTGCTTGGCGAACAGCGTAATCAAGCATCCACTCTTCTGCTTTTTTCCTCTCTTCCACTGTTTGAGGCCGCAGGTTGACTTTTCCTGATTCTGGGTGAGGCTTCAAAGGCAGATGCTTTGGACTCCTTGGATTAAATTTCTTCACTTTATCCAATTCCTTAATAAATCTTTGAAGTATAATCCATTTTTTAAGATTACTCCAATATTTTGGTGCTTTCTTCTCGGATTTGCTTCCAACCTTTTTATCAGTTTGTACTATCACTTGACCAGAAATATCAGTTTTGTCGAGATGTGCATCTTTTGGATCAGATTTCATATTGCCCTCCGCCATATCTCGCTTGCATTCCCTGGAACTTTCTTGGACACAACCTGCCAAAGTAGAGATCATTACTATCTTATCTGCAAGTTCAAAAAGGAGAAGAAACACCTTACAACAGCTAAGCACGCATTTAAAGATAAAGGTACATGCAATTCCCAACCTTCACCTTGATTTTTTTCAAAGAGTTCCTGTTCATGAGTGGAGTCGCTTGTAGTTGACTGATCATCAGACTGGTCCTGAACTTCTGGAAGAAGAATCTTCTCAATTGCTTCTCGGACTAGCTTGACAGCAAAAAGCTTACGGACTTCTATATCTTCTGTTTCACAATCATTGTTCGGTATGCTCATATCAGAATCAGAAAAACCGCTGCACACTGCTGAACTATCTTTTGCAGGCAATACAAAGGAACCATCATACTGTTGCGGCTTGTTCAATGATTCTGCAGCCATACTTTCCGCCATGTGCAGATGTATCAGATTCCACATGCTATAATGTCTAGCTTTACTGAACCGAGGTTTTTGTTCTTCATGAACCAAGTGATTAACCTCTGGATTTCTGACTTGCATGACTTCGCTAGATTCAGAATCTTCAATGGGTATAACTTCAGTTGCCTCTGCGGATTCAGGAGTTGGACTGATTGAAGCTGATGAAATCACACTGTTATTCTCAGTCACCTCATTACAATTGTCAGGAATTGATGGATGTGGTCTGTTGGATGCTTTAAAATCACATTTTCGTCCATTGGAAGTTGTAGTATCATTATTTTGCGAACTTACTCGTTCATCTAGTTTCGAAGAAATAGAAGATGCACTCGAATCAGAAATATCAGCAACTCCTTTTTGAGTGGTCTGCTGATCATCCACATTCCCAATATTTAAGTCCGAGACTAGATGGCCTGGCAAGTCTACAATAGCAGCTCTTTTGGAGTCATTTGGTTCAGTATTGATGCAAGAGCACCTCAAACAAAAAGTTTCTTGCTTCTGTGTATAATAACTGGCCACCTGGTCAAGATTCTCCCGGTAACTTTTCTCAGGGTATGACGTTTCACCAAATGCTATTTCAACAAGATCTGACTCTTGAATGCCATTGTGAGCATTTTCAAATACCTGAGGTCTTGGTACAGTATTGATCTGTGTAACAGAATCAACAAAATTTGGAGCAGGTGCTTCTCTCATTTTTTCTCTCAATCTATGTGGACTAGAGCTACCCCCCTCATTATTAACATAAGAGACTGCTAAATCATCACTCTCTCTTTGCACCAATGGCTGTCCGTTAGAATTCTTTTGCTCTTTCTGGAGATCTCTCTTTTTATCAATAGAACCTTTTGTTGCAGGCCTAGACTCGGACTTCAGTTTCATGGTTTTTTGTTTCTTCAATGATCGTCTTCTTTTGTACAAGAAGCGCTTTTGTGGAGGAAGGGGATCATGGGTCTCATCACAGTGTCCATGAAGAGAACAGTGATGGTATCTACAAACTTTCATTACCGAGATCTTTTCAGATTCATTTTCTCCAGGAACATGCTCCACACGATTGGCAAACTTCAATTCCTTGAGAGTTGAAGAACATGTTGCTCTATCGACATGTAAATCCCCAGAAACTTGCGAGTATTTCAGAGAAGATCTCTTGGGTTTGAAACTTGCCTTCTTTATTAGAATTTTCACATTTCTAATGTTCAATGCTGTTGACAGAGATATGACACCGGGAGACACCACATCTGATTGTAAAGAATGTGTACTTCGATCACTACTATCAAAGCAAAATTCAGAAGTCTGATGACTTTCCTGAGAATTTGCCATTTTCCCTTTGGAAGAACTAGTAGCCTGCATGTAATGTGGCATTCCATCAGATACTTCAAGGGAAGACTTCAGTTGAGGTGTTACTACATCATCAGACATATCCATCGAAATCTGATCAACAGCTCTTGATCTGGACCGTCTCCTGAATGTTCTTAGATTCCTAAAATTTTTCAGAGCCTTCTTCTGATTAGTCCTGTTCTTGATTCCGGTAGCCAGGTTAGGATTGCGTAGTCCAGTAACTGCTGATTCATTAGTGGAAGAACTCAAGGAAACAATCTCATCACATTCACTTCCTCCCTAATCACACACATCACAGAGAACTCAAAATCTTAGTAATTGTCCAAAAGCTAGCTATATCGGTCTCAAGATTAGCATCCACTCAAATCACACCCCTTACCCAAGCACATAGAAACAGCAATATTAGTCAATAAACAAAAAGAAAATCAAAACTTAAAATCTTGAGAATGGTAACAATCACTGACCAGCAGAAATTATATTTTTCACTTGATTAATAGTATTTCAAGGAATTAAAGTCAGTTTCTTCAGATCATCATACTTGTCAAGGGCCCAGAAGTCAGAACCAAAACTAATGGAATTAATGCTTTAAATCCATAAAAATGGAACCAGAATCAATTTCAAGGAGTTTAACTTACCGGGGAGTTTTCTTTCTTCACATCAGAGTTGCCTGTTCCCCTCGTGAAATCTGGTGAAGAATCACAAGACTCCATTAATCCGCAGGGTTGAATAATCACTAAATAAATCAATCAGAACGATTCAAAACACCGCTTTAAGAAATTCAAAGGCCTAGTCCGGGAAGCAATGATTCATGGGCGTAATGTTTTAGTTAACAGAAACAAAAAACAGGGTAGATGTAATTCGCGGTAAAAAGATCAAAAAAAGGTTCGAGATTTTGGGAGTATTATATAACCGAAAATACTATAGATTCCAAAGTTTGATTTTGTATTGAGGCAGACTGGCGTTTCCAATTTAATTATATATAAAAATTGAGCAGTACACATCAGCTTACGTCCACAAAAGGGTTGAGCTTTGGACTTGTACAAAATGGTGGGTTTGACTGAGTTTGCCATTATTTATGATGAATTGACTCAGTTTCTTTGTTCAAAGGGGGACTTGTAATAATAATGTGAAAATATGAACGGATTAACGTCGTAATTACTAACTAATTAGACTACCTTTTTATTGGAATTTGACAGATGTGATCCCTCTTTATTGATGATTTTCCCCTTGATTATTAAATTTTGTGGTTTATATATATAAAGATGCTATAAAAGTTTACATTCTTGGATCTGATTGATGGAGAATTATTAAACATATTATTATTAATGGAATATGACTCTTGATTAGGAAAGATTATAAGAGGTGTTCCAACATAGAACATAATTGAATTAGAATTTATGAATTTTCATGGATTTTATAAATTTTAATAGAAGTCTATAGAATCCTTCAGATTCTAATGAAATTATATGTCATGGAATTTGGTGTGTCACACCCGATTTTAGTGAACCTGTTGAATTTAATGGGTGTTCTCAACATAAAACTTAATAAATTAAGAATTTTGTAACGTTTGAATTATCTTCAATGAAGTTTGTTACTATACTCATATACACAATCCATGGATTTAACAAATGTGCCACTTCATTTGCGTTCAGCTAATGGCTTAAAACTGAAAGTCATCAAACCTGTGAAATAAGGACGGGATCCACTCCAAAATGCACCTTCGAGCGCTTTGATTTCAAGCTCATTAATTGGGTGTATAACATTACTTGCGTCAGACTTGGAACACCAATCTTTTCAACCCTTACTAGAAAGCCAATTGAACACCGTTTCAGTCTCAACATTGCTGATTTCTATTGAGTCAGATCAGATTTCATATATAGAGTCTGACTGTCAATAGAAAACAGCTTTTACATGTGAACGCGTTCACTCTCGACATTGTCCCACAATCACTGTAATGATTAATAAGGCGCTAAATTGCTTGTCACGACATTGGAGCTTGCTGCTGGCATCTTTCCCTCTCATCTCGACGTGCCAACCCATCCCAATTAGGTTTCTATCTTTTCTGACGGAGCCGAGGCATCAATTTCGATTTTTACCCATCTCTCCGCTAGCGGTTTAAACTTCTATTAGATTTATATACCCATGCGATGCACGGGAAGGAAATCATATAAGTAAAAATACATGGAGAAAATAGACAAATCGAATAATACAAACAATGCAACGAATAGATGAGATTGTCATACTCTTATAAATTTTGGAAAACCTCTTTATATACAACATTCGTTGTTGATCTCACTAGTTTACCATATTTGTCACAAATTAATATCTTTAAACCTGATCAACTGGTAACTGTAGATATTACAACATATAGCTGTCCATGGGTAAACGCTGGTTTTCTGAGAAGAAGTCCAATGTGGGAGAGCGATTGTCCTTGACTTTTATTTATAGTCATTGCGAAGGACATCATCAGTGGGAATTGTCTTATCTGAAATTTAACCGATATTCTGGAGTCTGACGGTGTCAAGGACATTCTTGGAATGAAAACTCTGTGACCTGCATTGTTCCCAGAGAGAATTTGACCTTCCACAACATGATCTCCAAGCTGCGTAAAGATTAATATGGTTCTATTACACAGACCCTGAGTACGATCGATGTTCCTGAACTGCATTACTGGTGCACCAACTTTAAGTTTCAACTCATGGTTGGGTATACCATAACATCTCATCGAATTCAGGAATTCAGTTGAATGGATATTATCAAACAACGATCCGCTCCCCTCTGTTCTACATAAAACATCTGTGTCAGTATAAGTCTTCTCTTCAGAATTCATATTTGAGATTATGTGTTTATTTATATCATCAATATCATCATTTGTAGGGGCCAAAATTGCTCGACCCTTCAAGTAGCAAGCGTCACAACCATCGCTGGAGAAGGTAGGGTAAGTGCTCTCAATTATAGACTTTATAGGATCACACATCGATATTATCAAAATGTCATTCGGTACTTGGACCTCTACGTGACCATCATTTTCCCCACCTGCTATGCCATCTCCGACGCTTAACATTCACTCAGAGATCTTTTCAAGTTATTGGCCTCTTCACTGTTGCTCATGCCCTGTAATCTCATGTTTTTTGTCAACCTCAGAACTCTGCAATGTTTCCACATATAAGAAGAATTTATCGTTGCGTGCACCACGTCTTGATGCGATCCTTTTGGAATAACGGGCAAAATTTGCCAGAAATCTCCTCCAAAAACCACTGTTTTCCCACCGAATGGTTGTAGGGAACTAATTGGACTGTCAAACCTCAACACATCTCGCAAACTTCGGTCGAGAGCTTGAAAGCAATACTTATTCATCATCAGTGCCTCATCCCATATTATCAACTTGGTTTTTGATATCAATTGTGCCAACGGGCTTCCAACTTTAATATTGCAAGTTGAGTTTTCATCAGAATTTAAAGGAATTGAGAATCGCAAGTGCGCCGTGTGACCATCTGGAAAAAGAAAAGATGCTATCCCGTTTGACACAACATTAAGCACAATCTAACCCCTTGAATGAATGGCTGCAGAAAGACCTTTCTATACAAACGTCTTCCCGATATCACCGCAACTATATAGGAAGAACATACTGCCTTTGCCGAAATTAACAGAATCTATTACGGTGTCAAATACACATCTCTACTATTCTGTAAACACCGCCAAATTCCTTTTGTGCTCATTAACCAAAGATGCTCTGTCGTACGATAACTCACCAAGTATCAAATAGTTCAAAAATGACGAAACATCAACAACAATTGGGAATGGCATGCACGTAAATTTAGAAAGACTATTTCCCCTACTACGTATTATATTTAGGGATGGTAATCTACCCCGACCCGGCCACTAACCCACGGTGCCCCGAACAGAACGGGGTAAAAAAAGTCGTCCTGCAGGTTGGCTGGGGCGGATCCGGGCATGATCTGCCGGGGCAGATCGAGGCGATCTATTTAGTATGTTTTTTTTTAAAAAAAAGGAAAAAAAGCAATTATAAAACCCCAAAGTTTAGTAAAAATTTTTTTTGAGGATGGTTGTTAATTTTATGTAGCTTAGAAACCGCAAAATTCACCACCAAATCTCAAAAAAAAAATAAAAAAATAAACGGGGCAGTTTGCTGCCCCGAACAGCCCCGCTACCCGACCCAAAATAGTAGGGGAGGCGGGGCCGGAGAAAAAGTTATCGGAACGGGGCCAATATGCCCCGCTGCCATCACTAACTATATTTTTAATCTCCAACAGGGAGTAGTTTTGAATTTGCTCTGATGTTAGCTGTAAACCTATTTAAATTAAAAATAAAATTGTCAGTTCATATACACTACATTAAACAACATTGAGGCAATTGACGTACAAAAATTAGTATTATCGAAAATAGAACGAAACGATTACCTTGATTTCCTGTCAACGTCCTTTGCCGTTATGATATGTCATTTGATAAATACTTCCAGCACTTACTCCACACATGCTCGGGTCGTGACATAGAATCCGAGACCAATAGGGTTGCAAAAAGATTTCTGAGTGAATGACCTGAACACCATTGGCTCACTTCAATGATGGCATCAATGTACTCCTTATCATCGTCTAAAAGGCCATGTGCGTAGCACGCGTCCTTGAAAGTCTCATGCCTGACACCATTAACACATTTTATATCATCGTAACTGGTTGGGCCTCAAACGGTAGTCAGCATGAGTCTCAAATAGAAAAGTTCTCCTTCCCCAAGATGTACGTAATAAAGTCGTCTAATTGTGTTTTCCTGCTGACGTGGGCGTCATTCCCTATCCTTACTATCCTAAACAAACTTTGATGGGAACTCTGAGTACGTAAGTTCCTTAGCCTCTGGATATTTTTTATTTGCATCCATCCATGCAGTGAACATGTTTTGTCTGACAGTTGGTCGATTAACAACCCTGTCAAGTGATTGATCAGCAGATAAATAAATCATTTTGCTCTCCAGGCAGATGGAACGCCAATGGTTTAACTGAAGTGTCTCTATAGTGAATGTCATAGCCGAACATTCTCCACGCAACCTCACATGATGAAAGATATATACAATCACAATACATTTTAATCTTATCCACCCCACTATTGGAGCCGTCATTTTCAGCATTTTCATAAAAACCTACCGTGACACAGTCATACCCTTTGTGCACATACTTGAAGGGTACTTAATAGATCTTGACTGATTGCACAATTTAACATTTATATGAGCACCGTATTTCATCAGGAGATTCCTGTTGTGAAGGATAACAAATCTATTATCTAAGTCAACGCCATTTTTCTTCACAGTTCATCCATTATCCCAACGTCTGTACAAAGGATAAGCATCCTCATCAAGAAGAGTAGTTTCATTGAATCATTTTGGGGAGATGCTTCGCACACTTGCCATCTCGCATACAGGGAGAACTTTTTCCAGCTAAACCACAAGGACCCGTCGAACCTGTTGCGGTTAATGTCTTTGAGCAAAGTAAAAACATACGGCATTTTCTCACAGTTTCTAGTAGCGTTTCTGTATCTTGTGTTCTGGGTAGTGGAAATGGTAGTGATTTACATATGTTTCTTGGGGTTTAAATAGGCACTTTGTAGGTCTCTTTTCACGTAAAAATTTGCATCTTTTGAGTATGAAAAACTGTGTTTCTCGAGCCTTTAATCATGATATACCTGCTGAGCAAAAATCTTATGCCTGCTATTGTAATTAATGCATGGCTTCAATGGTGATACAAAATGGGGGGCCCAGTGCCAATGGCTGCACTGTTGCGGGTTTGGGGCTGCTGCTCTAATTAATGCAGCATGTCAGAAATACACTTAAGAGGGACAAATTCAAAATTTTACAATTGTCTTCCTGCCTTCAAAATATGTTTACAGATAAATTTGAAAATAACCTCAGGCTGTCTTCCCGCCTTCAACTTTTCCGATCTCTGAAATGTAAATTTTAAGTACAAGTTTTCAGAAATGCAGAAATTCAGAAGAGCTGGGCAGCTGAGTTTAGGCGGTCTGCTATTAGACCCGTTTAAATTCAGCTGCTTTAGTAGTTTATATATATAGATGTTTGCGCCAACTTCAACTGGGCAAGATCGGATGATTCCCTTTCGCATGACGCGTGTATTCCTCCAGGCTCCAAGTAGTTGTGCGCCACAATCAAACAATGTTTGTTTTCCATTCATTTCTCTATTCCATAAATTTTAATATACAAGAAAATAACATGACTACAAACTTTTTTCAAAAAAAGCACATAACTTGCTTTTACCCTTTTTTTGTGAACCATCTGCATTTACCTTTTGTTTAGGCAAATTGTTTCTTTACAAAAACATCTATTTTTTTTTTTGAAATAACAAAAACATTTATTAGTATCATGTTAATCTATGAATTTAAACATTGAACAACTTTTTTTTTTCTCGGTGCAAGTTGGGTGTGAGCTTGAGATAAAAGTTAAAAAGTTACACATATGGTTGCCAAAAAAAATTGTGTGATAATACCACCTTTGAGACATTTAGTCATATATTTTTACACAAATTGAACATGATGTGCTTTTCAAAAAATTGAGTGGCCAAGAAAAAAAATCACTAGTTTTCATTAACATTATGCCAGCGACACAAAACCGGGTAATTCTCTATCTTACTCTTAAGTTATTTTCTCTAATCATACAACATATATATGGTAAAATTACTCTATCATGTAAATGTTTCTTTACAAATAACATTTTCCATGCGCTAAATTGAGGCCTGGGATCATTAAGGTCCTAGGTTTGACTCATATAAACTACAAGTTGTGTGAATTTTTCTTACTGTGGTTGAGCCATTAGAAAAATCTTATGTATATAATTATACATATTTGTACTATTTATTTATAATGCAAATTTTACATGTACTTAGAAAAATAACAAAGTCGCTCTAAAAAAAAGGAAAAGAAAAATAACAAAGCATTAATATTCATTCCAATTACTACCATTCTTAATTTTCTTAACATAAATTGGTTAGATTTTGGAAATTGCAACATCACACTTGCGGTTAGTGGTCATGAGTAACTGTTTTTTTTTTCAATCTTCTTCAATCATGATTTTGTATGAATACGAGAAAAAGATTGAGAGATAGAAACATCTAATCTAATTGTTCTCTATAGCTATGAAATGATGGTTTCATTGTAATTTTTTTCATGTTCATATAAACTAGCATTCCCAATCTTACATCATCTAAAGAAACCATCGACCGAAGATTCTTTTTTATTTTTCTTGTAATTTATTTATATATTATCTTTCTTTTTTCGGTTTTGGGGGGTTAAATCTAACTATACCCTTTTGAGATAAAACTCTAACCTTCATGTCATGTGTAGACATTAATGATTGAATTGGCAGTGAATGAGTACAGGATGTCAAGGAAAGAAAACTCATACTTTATGGTTTACACCTAAGAGCATCTTCAATGGCATTTGAAATGTAAGGATTTTATAGCCATATCATCAAAAAACTCTTATGTGGTAAAAAAAGAAGGAAAAAAAAAATGAACAACATCTGACGGACCGTCTACATAGACATTGTATATCCATTATTTTTTTATTATTTTTGTATTTATCTCTCCTTATAACTAACACCTAAGCTCATAATTAATAGACAAGTGTTTGATTACTTTCACAGTTCACATTCCCCATTAAAGACATTTTACTACGTCGTTCAATTTTATTTGTCATATGTGTTGGAATGAAAAGTGTGTCATTAGAGATGTTCTAAGAGTTGTGAATATGGGATTCAAAGTGGGGAGCACCGACTTTGACAGAAACAAACATGGGACAGACACTTGTGTCTAACTATCTATTATGATCAAGACACGATTAGAAGCAGTAGTAAACCAGTGCATGCGGGAAAAGAATATTTTGGCATTTTAGGAAAGAAGAAATGATCCAACAGCTAGTTTGCAAATTTGTCTCCCAACTTTTCAGCTCACCTCGTTTGTCTAAACGCGTAGACCTAACTTGTCTTGCCATCGATCACCCCGCTTATGGCGTACCATAATTAAATTATAGTACACCGTCTGTTTGATTCCTTTAATTTCATTTTCATTTTTAATTTTCATTTGTCCACCATCAATTATACTACTAGTTATGGGTTAGGTTTTATTATTAAAACTTAAAAGCCTTTCCTTTGGTGGATTTGGAAGGTTGAATTAATTGAAGCGCATTACTCTGAAATATGCTCCGTAATAATATGGGTGTCAGGACTGATACTCACGATGCGCATTGTCTGTACGTAGTTTAGCTGTTCGGTGTGTCTATATTTCATGTTCTCTAATCTCTTTAGCCGATTTAAATGTGTTCCAAGCTTTGTTTTAAAAAGTTGACAAAAGCTTAACTTAGGCGACACTTCTACTCGAAACTTAGACTCAATGTTTCATCACGTGTTGTACTTTATTACACATTTATTACGCTTTATTATGTATTAGTGCACTAAAGACAATACTTGACATCATTGTTTTTCTAGGCCTTACAATTTTATTTTTTATTTTTTTTATCCAAGGCCTTACACATTTTTATAAGATTGAATTGATGATTGATTCTAAGCTAATTTCCAACTTTGATATCCAACTCAGCCGCCCAAAAGAATTAACGAAATTAGAGATTATATATCTTTTTTGGTTGTTCACTCAATTTTACACTTTACCTTCAAATTAATTGTGATTATGCCTTTTTAGTTTTTAAATATACCCTTCTTAAATATTTATTTTTTAATTGTTTACAATTATTAAATGTTTCTTATTATCATTATTATTATTGTAAATATATATATATATCGTTGCTTCTTCATATGCACCAACAGCCACCGTCGCCACATCCCTTCTAACTGCGGCTGCCACCACCACCACCACCTTTCCATCTCATTGTCAATGTCGTTGCCACCACCTATCTAACCACTACTCTATCTGTCTCCACGGACATCGTTTTTAACACCCCTATATACCACACGATGTCGCCACCACTCTCCTGCATCTACTTCACTGGGGGCACACGAGCTTCCTGCAGTATGTAAATTCTTTTACTTTTTTGGTGGGTTTTCCTTTTTTGGCATTGATTTTTAGATAACATTGAAATTTTGTTTATTTGGTTCTCATGCCATCAATGCTTGCCGACCGTTCCGGCGGCCATTCTCAATCTTTATTTCTTTTGTTTTTTTTTTATTTTTTATGAATTTTTTCAATTTTTTAATTTCAGATGCAATATCAGCATATCTATAATATCACTTTTTTCTTTTATTTTATACTTTTTAATTTCATTCACTGGTTGAACCAATATCCAGTGTTATACTATCATTTCTTAGGTTCTTTTTTGCTACCAGTTTACCGGTAATGTTACCTTTTTTTTTTCTGCCTTCGTTACCAATGTCCATTGCAATATTTACACTAGTTAGCTTGACTTTTTTGTATTTCTTGTGGTTTGTTACCACTCTGTCTAAAAATCTTTTTTCTTTTCTTTTTTTTTTTTTGTTTTTTTTTTCTCTTTTTTGTATAGGCTTGCCTATGGGAATTATGTGATGGAAAGCATTTCATGATCATGGGTGGATAATGTTCCTTCATGTGATCTTGATTTAGGTTCTTTGGATTTTTTTAAGTTCTTTTGTTACTAATTTACTAGTAATGTTACCCTTTTTGTTTTGGTCTACCTTTGTTATCAATGTTCTTTGCAATGTTTTGCAATAGTTAATTTGATTTTTTTGTATTTTTTGTAGCTTGTTATCATTCTTTTTCTTTTTATTTCACATGATTTTTTTTTGTGTTAGCATTCTTTTCCCCCTTTCGTTACCTTTCTTTTTTATTATTCCTTTCTTTTAATTTCACACGATTTTTTTAACCCTTTTTTAAATTACTTTTGTTTTGTTTTATTACCAAATTTTTGCCATGTTACCATGTTTTATGTTTTTATTGTGCTTTTTATTACTAAAATTTTAATTGATCTAAGCGGCGGCGACAGCCGATGGCGGCCACATGGCGTTAGTATTATTGGAAAATCACTTCATAGTAATTATGTAATTATATAATTATATATTATAATAATATTAATAGCAATAATAATTATCATAATCAAACTTATCTGTAATGTTCAAGCACTTTTCAGAGATTTAGCATGCATTAATGCACCTCACATAGATTTGAAATACACGTAGTTTACATCAATGCATGTCACGTGGAGTAGGAGGTGCTGTAACAGCACCTCTGAGAGGTACTTGGAGATTTTCATTAAATTTAATACAAAATTTGGAATTAATTAAAATTCAGTAAGGGTATTTTTACAACTGTGTGAGTCATTTTTATAAATAATTTCAAGAAGCATTGTATTTTTGAAAGTCATATAAAAAAAGGGTTTTTTACGTAAAGAAAAGAATTCATCATGAAGGCCCAAAATAATTAATTTTGTAGGCCCATGAAAGTTTTAGGACGGCCCAATCATTCCAAGACAAAGAGATTGGGTCAGGATTTTATAAGCCCAGCACAACAGCTGCGCGGAAACCGTTTTATGGTAAACAAGGCGGTGATGACTGTAACATCTCACACTATAAAAATGGTTACAGATTGGTATTTTTGCGTGGCCTTGACTGACACATTATCGCAAGCTCCAATGCGAATACATATGTATTTATAAAATGACTCATACATGTTTTATAGAGAAACTTAGGTGGGGCTCACATATCATCTAGTACATATAGACAAAGGTTGTCATAAAGGTGTGCAGGTGGTGAGATCACACAGGGTCTCAATATTTCAAGGGCACTAGTTTTATTTTTTTAATATATAGATGTAACATTAAAAGTTTTGAAAAATTTTTAGATTTTCATTTAACAAAAAGTTAGACATTATTGAGATACGTTTTTTAAAAATAGTTTTATAAAAGTTATTCAACTAAAAATTAGAATGTATTTTATTATTTAAAAAGTAAACAAGGTCTACATTTGAAATTTTGATTTACATGATCAAAATTTTAAAGGAAAATTATCAGTATCATACCACAAAGACAAAAAGTTAAACAGAAAAAAATGAAAGGGCACCAAAAAATTGATGCTTTTAAATGTGAAATAGTTTTTTTTACTGAAGTCCTTAGTTAAATGAAAAGGCACCATTTTAAAATGTCGCACGGGACATCAAAAATCTCAAAGCCGGCCCTGCATATAGATATAACTCATTATATATTGATTGACTAAAAAGAGTGAGGTAGGAATGGGCAGTTCGGATTGGGTAGACCCTCGTACCCTTCCCGTTTCTATCAACTCCAAGTGTTTCGGGTTGGATAAATAAAAAATATTCATTATCTGTCCCGTTTTCAAAAATCCTAGTAAAATTAAAAATTAAAGAAAAAGTAAAATGCTTTAAAAAAATCAGATCATATTAAACACACCAAAATAAGAATGCTTTAACATTTATCAAAATTATACCAATAGTCAAACATTGAATCATAAAATGTTTATATAAAATATCTTAAATTACAACCAAATGATCAAATATAAAGTTCATATCATCAGACAACATTCAACCACATACCAAATATTAAAAGTTCAAACATTACAAGTAAACATTTATTTAAGACTTGAGATCTAAACTCAATTGTCACATGTTTGAATCTTCTTTAAGTTCCTCACAAAATTTTTTATTAAAAAATAAAAAAATAAAAATTATCTGGTCAACTGGTCGAGTCGGGTCGGGTCGGCGGAAGTACCCATTCACGTCCCATCACTTAACAGGGTGGGTATTAACCACCTCGTTCGATGAGGGTACCCAGGGTTTTGGATTTTGGGGGTGAAAATTGCCATCCCTAGGTGAGGTCAGTTCAAAAGGGTTATGTGATAGGTTAGCTTGATCTTTCCGATGCAAAAATTGTGCATACTACACAAAACAATTTTCTCTATCAAATCAAAGTTAGTTCTATTAATGTGTTCACGTGTGGAGTTGGCACTTGATATGTGCAAAAGTAATGGATCCCATCAGTGTTCTTTGAATTTTAATGAATGAATTAAAAAAAAAAAAACCAGCCCACTCCAAATTCGTCAGAGAAGAAACCCAAGAGCTAATCCACCATTTAACACCCCACCCCCACAGAAGTACAAATCCAAAATTCTCCACTCCTTCTCTGTTCTTGCTCTGTGGCGCAAAAGTAGACACCGGTGATGAGAACCCAAATACACCATTTTTGTTTGAAGATTAAAAAAAAAAAGAAAAGAAAAGAAAAGAAAAAGAATCCTAACCCTCCCCACTCACCTGCATAAGAACCCAGCAAAACCCCACTTTCTTCTTTGTCCTCGCTCAGCTGCGCCGGCGTTCCTATTCACACATCCATTCGCTCGAAACCCCTCTATCTTGGATGCAAATAGACCATCTGTGTATGATATATGATTATGTTAGCAAATTGTCATGTGTAAAATGGCGGAGCCAAGAGCTATTAGAGGACTGAGTCAGAAAGGTGAGCCGTATATTATGCACGACTAAATTACCTTTATATATTAATTTTTTCTTTTTCAAAAAACAAACTAAAGAAGAAATTTTTTCAATTTAAGGGGCCCGGGGCCCGGCATGGCCCCCATAGCTCGGCCAGTGTGTGTATTGCTAATTTTTGTTGGGCATTTTATGTTTTTCTTTTTTTTTTTTTTCAAATTCACAGACTGGGGCTCTTCTCTTGTTTAAATGAACAATTATGGAATTTTTTGAGATTTTTTTGGGTATTAAGTTATGCTCTTGGTTTTTGGCTTTGGTTGATTTGGAAATATTGCACCATTTATGAAGTGCCTGCCACCGGCGCTTATTCAGAAGACCCGTGAGAAGGCGTGACAGGGGGCCCTATGAAGACAGGCACTCGGTCGTTAGTGGTTCAAAAAGGAATGTATGAATAGGTGAGCTTTCTCTGAGTAAACGAATGGATGGGTGTGAGTTTAGGAACGTTGCTGTGAACTCCGGCGCCGGTGAACGCGATGGCTGGCGTTGATTTCAAGGGGCAACGAGGGGTTGATGGGATTCCATAGCTTTCTAGCACTGATTTGTAGGGGGGTGTGAGTGGGATGTGGGTTAGGTTTTTTGTTTCAAACAAGAGAGAAATGTGGGTCTCCTTTTTTACATGTCACTAGTGACTCAACTACCAAATGTACACGTGGACTCCCTAAAGGAACCAACAACGGTGCCTCAGAAAAATTGCTACACAAAATGGTATGTTCATCCTATTTAAGTATAACTTTTGTTGTTCTACTTCTATATGTTGACTTCGTTTTTTCTATAACTTAAACTTTCAAATGGTACTCCGTCCGTCCCGTTAAAAATTCAAAGTACTTCCATCCCCCAAAGATAGACTCTTCTTGTTTTCATTTAATAATAATTCACATTAAAGCATATATAAGAACACTAATATTCTAATTATTTTTTAAAAAGAAAAATAGCTTATATTTTGAGATAGATGAGAAAAGAATATGGGACAATTTTTACTGGTCGGAGGTAGTAAAAGTTAAGAATATTTTATACACTTCTATTTACTAGTTATTTCACTTTGATTGGTTCTATTTTTTAAATAATAATGCATACTAAATATGAACATATAAAAAATTAAGACTTCAAATGTATTTCTACAAAAAAAAAAAAAAAGGCCTATAATTTGAGATGGAAGAAAAAGAAATAAAAACTTATCTTAATGAGACATAAGGAGAGTATGAAGATTGAACTTTAGCTCCACGTAATTATTTTTTGAATTGTTTTCTCACAGTATGCTATATGCATTTAACAATGATTACCTACTAACCTCCTTCTACCAAATGAATAATGGAAGTATATTACATGGATGCAGATGTGAACATATGCCAAACTTTTTGGTTAGACGAATGCATTGAACGTAATATTTGGAATTGTGTGCAAATATTTTGAAGAATATGAAGTCCTTGTCTTCTACATTCAATGGTAATATACTTATTAAGAGAAGCAAATTAGGTAGCTACCCTTTATTCAATCAATTTCTCAACCTATCTAGCCAGGTTCTCACATGGCTAAGATAAAATAGATTGCCATAGGCTTTGAGCATGCTTAGCATAAATAAACTTTGCGAGAAGTAAGTTTTTATCTTTCAAGAGAGTGAGGTAGAGAAATAGTGAAACGCTAAAATACACACACACACACACACATATATATATATGGAAAGATAAGGGCACATTTTCTTTCATATTTGTAGACTTTTTTCCCCCCTGAAGGTACAAGTACCATCTACATTTTAAGTAGCACAAATGCATAGAATGCATATTTTAGTTTTCAGTTTCTCAAAATATTGAAAATTTGTTTGTTTTGAGTGTGTTTGGTGTAAAATGTTGTGAGAATATTGAAAACTGCAAGGCCAAATCAATTATTTTCTCACGTTATATTCAAAGCACAAAATATAAATATTCAAAGCACAAAATATAATGAATTGAAAATTGAAAAACGAAGAGAAAAGATCCTAATTTTTTGTAAGAAAAATATGTAATTGAAAATAAAGCTTTTCATACCTGCTTTTGTAAAAATCATTCAAGAACAATGTATTTTTATGAAATGGGGCATTTGAGTCCCCAATATCATTATGTAATGAACTGAAGTGAATTCCCATGCAAAATTGTTAATTTATCGGTGGAAGGAACAAGTAGCTCAATTTTTTATAAACTAATGTTTTATTCTAATCGATGTAAGATTAGAAATTCATTTGTCACTTTCGATCTACACATTATTATTGGCACCCAATTTTCAATGATGTCAAAAAATAGACGTCACGAGTGCCATTTCTATTAAAAAGCAATGGGCATGATAATAATACTAGTAATATATTAAAATTACATACACATTTTGGTACACTCTTTTTGACATGCAAAATGCTAATTCTAAACGACAAAACCCGTTTCCGCGTGCGCCTCTCTGTTGGCCAAAAGTTTCCACAGTTTTTATAAAAATAATCCAATTTTTCTTTCTTTATTTATTATTAATTTTTTTTTTTTTGAAAAAGTTGAAAAGGGGGTTGTCATTCTTTTCATTCACACTGGAATCAATCATCCCTCCATCTGAAACAAGTCGAGATGAAAAGGGAAATACAATCAATCTAAGATCACTAATAGCTTTGATTATCAGCCTTAGTTCATGGAAAATACACAATTTTAGATTAACAAAAAAAAAAAAAGACAATTATCATGATTTTATTAGATAACGTGTGATGTCTTTGTCTTGTGTGTTCGCGTTATATTCTTGTAATTAAAAAAAAAAAAGGACAATCGATGTCAAATGTGAGATAATAGATAAAACTCGACAACTATTTTTTTGACACTAGGTCTGGAGATTTGACTTGCACTTTCGAAGAAGTTCATGTGACGTGAAATTAGTAAATGACTGGATAAATTATTAATGCTGTTCCTCTGTTTTTGGAGAAAATTTCAGTGTGTTCAATTTATTTGGATCGACTAGACCGAGTCATTTAAAGAGACAAGACACAATTTGTCAAATTGGGTTTTGTGGTGAAAACGTCCCTTTCGTCCTTATCACAAATTTTCTTTGGCTAAATCCTCACATAGTGTCACTTCTTGGGTCCCTTGGAGGCCAAATGTCTCATTTTAATGATTGTCACTGTAATACTTTGCAAATGCTTAAAGTAAAAGAAAAGGATGATAAAAATTTGTGGTAAATTTCCATATCTTTGTTTATGAGTTGTTTTTTTAACTTGCAAACATGATTACTGTTGCTTATCAAATATTTCATTTTTAAAGTAGACTTCACAATCAATAGAGAACTTAAAGGGTGTTTGAAGCTCTTTATTTGTCTCTTTATTTTTAATTTATAATTTTACTTATTATTGATTTAACATTTAATTTGATAACTATTCAATTACAACCACACATTTCACAACTTTTACATTCTCAATACACATTCTCTTTATAAATTCTACACATAAAATGTGTCATAAAGAGCTTCAAACACTTGCTTAATGATTTTTCTACGCAGTGTACGTACACTCACAGGGACACCCACCGCCAATGTAAGAATATTTCTTTCCTTTTTAATAGCCATAATAACTAGCCCACATATTCTATAGTGTCTATTACACACGATTTTATAGAGTCCATTGCATACGTAGCAGGTGTCTATTAGACATATTGGACGTATCATTCCCCAATGTATCCAATGGACACTTGCTACACATACAATGGACTCGTCATCATCCCCTAATATGTCCAATAGACACATGTCAAGTATGCAGTCGACTATATAAAATGGTGTTCATTGGACACCATAGAAGGACTATAACTAGCCTGATACACTTTAAATGCAAATTTGTTAATTTAACCCAGCAGTATGATTTATTATGCAATAAATATTTATATCAATCATTTTACGGAAAAATTTCTAATACTTTAGGAGCACTGTACACTCATTTTACATCGGAATCATATTTTTTATTTTGTTTTGTTTGGTCATTCTTTATAGTTATACTTCTTCGTTTTGCTTCTAAAAGATACGTATCTTGTGATTATTTCTTTAATCTCTCACTCTCTCTCTTTTTTTTTTTTTTGGCAATATCTATTGTTCTGCTTTTTACAGTGAACTGAAAAAACCGTATTTTCTATAACTATAATTTCCATTGCATTTCAATGCCAAACCTAGCAAACTATAATCAACGCCTGTCTTGCGCGCTAGGAATTCATTGACCGCTATATTGGTAGCTAATATGCTTAAATATCTTTAAAGCTCATTTGATTATTTTGGGATCAAACAAGGCGTTTCACGTTGTATTGTTCCTAGTATATACTTTCCACCGATCGGGACCATTTCATGCATAATCAACACCTTAGTCATAAAATAAAAAATAAATAAGGCATGGGAATCGAAGTCGGTCACAAATTAACAGAAGGTTAGATTAATTTTAAGCCACCAGGACCACTACCACCTATCCAAGAGAACAAGTCAACGAAAATATCCAACGTTTCACGCAAAAGACTGCAACTTTTTTACGCGTTAACAAGAATACTTAAGCGACAAAAGATAGGTAGAAGTTTCACTCTTTCTCCACTATTTTCGGGTAAAGCTGATTCAACGTAATGAAGCATACAGTGACTAATATAGGATGAGATAACACAATAATATGATTATGTTTACCGTTGTGGAAATGTAGAAAAATTCAGTATTTCGTTTGAACATTTAAAACGTTAGAAATTATACGGTTTAATGTTTTTAGTGATAATAACTAATGAGACAAACAATCGGTTTGTTACTGGAGTATACAATATACAAAACATAAAAAATCACGAAAGATGATGGATGGACTGCTTCTCATTTATCAACGTTGTCTGAAAAAAATGACCTGCAAAATCTTTCAAATAAGTCGGACCACAGTTATATGAATAAAAATATTGGTTTTTCTTCGTGTAGTTTTTATTACTTTTATTTGGTCACTTTATTGTTTTACAAAGATTAAGAACTTTATAATAAGAAGAATAATTGTAAATGAATACAAAAGAGGACAAAAAATAAATGGGACAACTAAAGAAGGAAAAGTAGACTAAATAAATACAGTCATTCTAAGAAGAGCTAATCTCTTCTTTATAGAGTGAAAAAGTGACACATGACTCCTTGTTATTGGTGGATTAAGAGGAGGGCACCCTGATCCCCAAATAACATGGGACAATGTAGTACTTTTCCATTCCATAAAGGAGAGGTTATCTCTCTTTAGAATTTTTCAAATAAATGGGATGGAGGGAGTATTATTTAGAGTTTTCTACAAAATCAGATCTAGCTCCTTACATACATATGACTTGATTGATTTTTATTGACTATCTGACTCCGTGTAAAAAATTAGATCTAATTCATTTGAATTTCATGTATTATTTATTAATTGAGAAATGCTAAAAACCATTGTCTATAATCAGTACCATTAATTAAAATCTAATTTATGAAATGAGAATCGCTAAAAAAGAGTCGTTTCAGTTGGAGTCTGCTACCAAACGAAACCGCCCCCTCCAATAAATACTCTTTTTCAGAACTCCCTCTTTTTTCTCTCTCTACGAAGCTTCCTGGAAGCTTACTATGGGTTACTTTCCCTCCCTCCATTTAACCCTCCTTCCTCCCTCCCTCCCTCCCTCAAACCCCCGCTTCTACTTTCTCTTTCTAACCTTAGGGGTGTTTGCCATTTCCGGTTCCACAATGAAGTTCATCAAAAATGTCCCTAAAAAGCTCTTCAAATCCAGGAAATCTCGCTCCGTTTCCAGATCCGAGACCGATCCGTCATCCTTTAGTTCGCAGACGACGACGTCGTCTTCTTCTGACGAATCCCAATCCGGGCTTAAGAAGCCAATTGACAGATTAGGGACGCCGACTAGCGTCCTGCCTTCGTTATCGTCCGGGGAGTGGTCGGAGATCACCGCCGACGTTTGCTTCGAGCTGAAACAGGCGTTCGAGATGATAGACAGGGAAGGGAAGGGGAAGGTGAAGAAAGAGGAGCTGAAAACGTTGTTAAGTTCGATTGGTGCTGAGCCGCCGAGCCAGGACGAGCTGACTATGATGTTGAACGAAGTGGACAGAGACGGCGATGGATGTATCAGCTTGGAGGAATTCTACGCGATTGGCTCGGCTTTCGGGCCGCATGCTTGGGAAGCCGAGCTGAGGGATACATTCGACTTCTTCGACTCGGATCGCGACGGGAAGATTGGAGCAGAGGAATTGCTTAACGTTTTCAAAACTATCGGGGACTCAAGGTGCACGTTAGAGGACTGCCGGCGCATGGTAAGTGGCGCGGATAGAAACGGGGATGGATTTGTATGCTTCGAGGACTTCCGTCGTTTGATGGGCCAGCGTAGATGATATTTTTCTTGTTTAAAAAATAAAAAAAGGAAATTATTATCATTTGCTGGTTGGAATTTTCAAAAATCTTTGCCTCTTTTTTTTTAGTTTTTTTCTCTTTTGTTTTCATTTTTCGTTTTTTCTTATGTATTAACTGTGAAGTCTGTGATAAATGATTGTTCCTTTGAGAGACGTGCTATTTGAACAAAAAAAAAATGCTACTACAAATAGAATTGACACGGCGTACATATTTTTTTAACACATTACATTATTTTTATATTAATTTCTTTTGTCTAAATAAAATTATTAGCCAATTAAATATTATATAATCCAATGTAGACAAGTCTTGACTTTTAAATTAAATATTTTAGTCGTTAATTATAAAATAGGTATGCTAATTGACGAAGTGTAATTGTCTGCCAACATTGTTTAAAGGCAACTACCACGGGTCATCGCAATATTCAGAGTGAAATGCCTTTATGAATCAGATAAAAAATTGTGAAGTTCATCCAAATTCAATGAGACGATGCAATTTCAGTACTCAATATGCGATATCGTTATATGTGAGTTGTAAGTCGAGCAAAGAGTCATTATATAGTTGGGTAGTTCACTCACATTATGAGACTGCGTGGATATTATAATTTTGCACATCATATTACTTTTTCCTTTTGGAAGGAAACATGATGTTACTTTTAAATCAAACTAATTAGTCACAGTAGTATTCAAAAACTTTCTGTATGTTTTATTACAAAATCTCTTATCCTATGTGATTTGCATCAATGCACGCCATATGTACAAGCCACATAGTGTTCAAAATCTTTCTGTGTATTTTATTAAAAAATCTTTCATTCCATGTGGTTAACATCAATGTGCTCAACATGTACAGGCCACACAAGGTGAGGGGAAAAACTTAGGTACATTGGATGTACCATCTTAGGTGGTACATCCAGCTAATAGTTATAGTACAAGTCATTATATATTTTCATGTCATTTTATTTAATGTCAATTTCATTTAAAATTATTATTTTTTATTAATGGCAATAGGCAAGTCAATCTCATTTAATGACAATGAATATGTTCTATTCTCACCTCACTTTTCCCTCTCTTTTTTCTCCATCCAACAATGAGTAGTCACTCAATTCTTCTCTCTTGATACATATTGTTCCTTTTTTTTTAATGTTTCTATGCTCTACTTATGTCAATTGCCAATTTTCTTCTTTGCACGTATAAATGAATTATTCTCTCTTCTATTTTGACACTTTCATACACTCGATTTTCAGCGATAATTGCAAATATAATTAACAAAGGCAAGTCAAATATTATTGCAAAAACCTGTTGTCACGCCTTCGTTATTTTTCCATAAGTGAATAAGTGGTTTTTTTGTATGATAGCGGAAGCTCTTGTCATTTTAAAATAGTTAAAGTGCTAACAAGGGACGTGACGTGCTAATTCAATCAGTTTTTAAATTTTCATAAAATTCATGGAGATATTTCTTTTAATTTTCCCTCTTTGTATTAGAGTTATGTTAGAAAATATTTACTAAATTCTTTCGCATTTGTGAAACTTGAATTGATTAACTTGGCCACATGACTCATGGATGTTTTTAAGTCAAATACCAAAGCAAGTATACACTATCAACTACATAAAACCATTTTATTGCTTAACTAACTGAACAAAGGATTAGGAATTCTCTACATGGAAAATGAGGCTCTCAATCTTAAACAAAAGTTTTCTTACATCATCACATTATATGCTATGCTTTTCTTTATTTAGATATATATATATATATCTATACATATATTTATTCTACTACTTTCACTTTCCTACAAAGCTATTACATTAAGTGAGGAGCAAGGGCTTGACTTTCCAAATTTTATTATAGTGGAGGAGTGTGTGGGTGTATGCACAAAAGACACTAAATTCATATATTGTTCCCAAATATATAAAGACTAATGGAGTTTCTTCATAATAGGCCTAAAGATCTGTTTCTACTACATGCATAATCTCACTTTGGTTAGGTGACATCCTCCAATCTTCTTGGTGTTCATATATTTTTCTATTGATCATTTACAAAAAATGAGTACAGAGTACCCATGAGTAACACAATGTCTAGGTTGCCACAAAGTTATAAGATAATCATTCCTTTCACAAATTTAAGAAGCACAAATATGCATAAACTTTCTCACATGCATTTTAGGGCCCCAAGCACTAGAATTACCTACTACCCGTAGCACGTTAATACCTTTTCAATGCCAAGTTTGGCCATAACAATTCAATAATAAGTGGATCCACAATTAACCCGGTTGACCCTTACCGAAGGTTCAATCAATTAACATTAACAATTCAAATCAAACACCACACTAGTCTGACCTATCCCGGGATCATTGGATAAGTCCTAGTGTGGGAACAATTCAAGGCATCATCAATACGAAACGGGTAGGGCAATACTAATAATTGATGTACAAGAAAACATGCCATTCATTGTCATAATATGCTATCAAAATAAATGTTTTTCTTTTAAAACACGTACATGCTAGTGAAACTCAAACATTAGTTACTCACTTTGCTATTACTCCTTGAAAGATTATTGAATGCTTATGGGTGAAAAGATACCTTCAAATCCTTATATTTTCCTCAATCAAAGTAGCTTCTTAAGTAAGGATTTAATATGTATATGAAGAGGGCTTGTTTGAAAGATCAAGATAGTGTTTTTAGAGGTCTTTTGAAGGTGTTCAAAGCCTTCTCTAATTTATGGACGAATTTTCCTACTCATTTTCTAAAAGTCCTTAGATTCCACTAATGAAAAAGCCTCCAATTGCCTCTAGATAATTTATAAGTGACCAATAGAAATAGGTCCAATTGGAAGTATAAGAGAATTTTTGTCAATGAGAATGCCAAGTGGTCACCAAATTAATTCATGTGAGGAATTCTCTAAGTGTACAAGTGTCCTTCGATATTTTCACTTATTGCTCAATAACCCATCAACTTAGTGTACTCTATAATTAAGTCCTTATATTTCCAACTATACTAATTAGGTATCACATTTTAACTTTAAGCATTCTTTTGCTCCGAACTCACTACCCGATTAAACTTATTTACTCTTTTGACAATCACTACTAATCGATAGAAATAGTCAATATCTATTCACGCACCTATGTTATCTTTTTTAAGGTAACTCAAAATATCCTCAAACCGTTATAGAATGCTACCAGTAACTATCCGTTTACAAAATTCATCAACTGATTGCTCATAGTTGAGTACTATTTGGGAAGTAATTCAATTATTATATTAAAAATACCACTATAGAGTTTTTTGAAATTTCACAAGGTGTTACACCCGTATTTCGAATAACCCCTCTTTTAATTTTTCTCCAATAACCAATCCAACAAATATGCTGGTGACTTTTAAGAAATCTTCAATAACCCGTCTAACTAGCATATTTGTAATAACCCATGTCTTTTAATTTTTCTCTATTCGGAAAATTTTTTTCATTTATGCATGACCAAATTTCTATATGACTTTTTTAAAAAGTGTAATAACCATGCTGGTGGCTTTTAAATAAACTTTTGATTAGTACTTTGTTATTGGATATTTCATATTGACGAAAACGGGTAAGCATATTTCAACAACTTATTTTTGAAATTGTGTTGGTGTCTTCAAAAATCTTCTTAGAGTTATTAAATCATGTATCAAATATATCAAAGTCATTATAAAGTTAACAAATGAAATGTCAATTCATAGTAAAATTTATTTTAAAAATAACCAGTCGAAATAATTGTAATCGAATAATATTTCAAACGACTTGCCTCAGCTAATTATATAACGAGTGCATAAAAAGTCAAAGTAGACAAGAGAATAATTCATTTATATATGTAAAAGAGAAAATTGGCAATTGACGTAAATTGTGCATAGAAACATATTAAAAAAAAAGACAAGAAAACTAAAGAGAGAATAATATGTATTAAGAGAGAATAATTGAGTAACTACTTGTTGGTGGGTGGGGAGAGAGGAGAGAGAGAAAAGTGAGGTGAGAGTAGAGAATATTCATTGCCATTAAATGAAATTGACTTGCCATGAATAACAAATAATACTACATCTGTTATAAAAAGATGTCATATTACCTCTTTCACATATATTAAGAAAATTTTACTTAATAGTTTTGAAAATGTAAATTTTAACATAATTTATCTATTATATTATTTACTTTATTAATTATTTCACATTAATAATTCTATTTTATTGATAATTATGCATATTAAAGAAGGACACGTAAGAGAAATAATATTTCAACTACTTTTTTAAAGGTAAACTGGACTATATTTTGAGACAGAAGAAGAAGAAAATATGTACCTTCTTTTTGGGACAGATGTAGTAATATCAAATGAAATTAACATTAAATAAAACGATATGAAAATATTTAGTAACTTGTACTATAACTATTGATTGAATGTATTACCTAAAATGATATATCTGATGTACCTAAGTTTTTCTCTAGAGTTAGAGGTTTTATTATAAAATTCTCGAGAGATTTTTAAATATTTTCAATTAATCACAAATATGGTCATAACAGTGACGGACCCATTAATGTAGCTCTGTCCAGCATAAATATAAGTCCAAAATGGGCTAAGTTTTTTTTTTTTAAAATTGTTTAGTGAGCCCAATAACTTCTTAGCCCACAACACATCCAAAACGGGAAGTCAGGAAGTGGAAACAACTGACAAACACAGGACAGGACCACCGAAGTACGAAGAAGCGCGGACAAGCCACCAGAAGAAGGCCGGGAACCACACGAACAGAGGGGCTAATCTTCACATAGTAAGCTTTACATCTTCTTTCTTTTCTTTTCCTTTTCTGTTCTCTTTGTCGGCTAATCGAGCACTTGCAAGAATAAATTGGGGAATTTGCTCAGTGCTGTGTTTAAGGCTTGGGCAAAGAAAATTAATCGGGCATATTCGTTATTAATTACATTATTATTAAGAGCTTGATTAACTAAAAATTAGGTTGGCACTATCTTGTCGGGTCTAAATGTTTGTAAAAACTCGTTTTTGTTCACTTTTAAGTTTTTGTTTGCCATGAATAGATAAATAGTGGCTAAAGTTATTATATATAGTTGTAACTTGTGTATTTGGGGGAAATATTATTATATTTCATGCTTGGTTTAAGTTAATTTACAAAAGACTATGTCAAATTTTTTTTTTTTAAATTTTTATGTATTATGACATTTCTAGTACAATTTCATTTCCAATAATTTATAGTATAAAAACATATTTAGGGTTCCAACCCCAATTGTTTTTTTTCTTTAAATCTAGCTCTGACTTATGTAAAGTCTTAGGTCCGTCCCGGATCATAATGCTATTTGTAACAATCCTATCTAATCTTGGCAGATTATGTTTGATGAAACTAAACTTTAAAAAAAAATCTTGTTCAATTTTTTCGTATCTCAACATCTAATCTTACTTAAATAACCCCTTTTTCTTTTTTCTCTTCTTTTTTTTTCTTTTTTTATTTTTCTTTTTCGTTTTTGAAATTAACCCTTTTTTCCTCTAACCAAACCCAAACTTCTGTTTTGGCTTTTGTTTCCATGGAGGAATTACAATGACGTAAAATAAAGATCAATATTTGATATGAATTTAAAATTTCCAACTCACATAGTTAATTTGAGTGATACACAAATATTGACAATAACGAAATACTGTCAACTTTTCAATTTGACCAACTCAATCATCGAGAAGCTCTGACATAAAAAATGTACTACTACTCAGAAATCTTGTGAGATTGGAGGCGGCGGAAATTTTTATCACGAATTTTAAATGAATTAAGTATGTTTAACGAGGCTGCAAAGTGTGCAATAAAAAAATGTTAATTGTTCCTACAAAATTAAATACTACATGCACTTTCAGTCGTATAAAGGTAAGCCCCAGTCATGGTACGGCATTAAGATAATTTAATTTATTTACATCATGTAAATTATTAATTAAGCAATTTCTTGGGAATGTTTAAACAACAGCGTAGTGAGCCGTTAATAGAGAGCGGGAGCCGGACTGAGAACTCAAAAAAGTCATTTATATAAGTATCAATTTTTTAAAAGATTATACAAAGTCAAGTGTATTGTAAAAAGTCTTAAACTACTCAAAATCGAGTACGTTATACTAAAAAGTTTGTTGAACACGACATTTTTTTTACTTTAGTAAATTCATCAATAAGAGAATCTATATTTATTTTACAAATTACCGAAGTCTGAGCGAGTTTTGGTTGCTTACGCACCTTCACTTGTCATGTCAAATATAAATGTGAATGAAGAATTCCGGCCATCGCAAGGAAGAGAACATAAGATTGAGGCTTGGCCAGCTCTGTGGTTTGAATTTAGGGAGTTTTGAGCCATAATTTCTTCTGGTAGTTTGAAATTGGTAAAAGGAATTAGGGGATCAAAATGTCTGATGTGAACTTTTTCTAAAGAATTTTGTAAGTTTTGATTGGTTAACCTATATTGAGTTTTGGTTAAATTATTGGGAAATTTATATCTGGCACTATATTTTTTTAATAAGTTGCACATATACTTTAATTTTGTTTGTTTTGTAGATTTGCACATAATAGCTGTATGTTTGCACCCATTTATTAAGAGGAATTTTTGTATTATTTTTAATTCTATTTGGGGTTTTTGAATTATTTAATATACTAATTTCATTATCTAAACATGATCTTAAAGTTCCTTTATACATTTTCAAGTAATATTCCACAGATCACGTGGTTGATATCCATTTGTATATTTTTGAATTTAAAATTTAAACATGTGATTTTAGCATGAGTTAACATCCTTTTTTTTTTTGGTTTAGTTACATATTTTATTCACTTAATTAATAGTTAACTGTTAATTAAATAATTAGATTAAGGTAATTGTACGAATAAGCAATTTGGTAGGAGTCCTCTTTTTGTCAGGGATCAATTAAATTGCATAGTTTTCTTTCATATCTTTTCACGGGTATGGTATTGATATGCTGTTATACTTACATTATCTCTTGATGGTGATTGATTTGCTCATCTTTTTACATTAAATGTATCATAGTATATGCTCAGTGTGATAATTTTTGAAGTTGGTTCTGTTCCTTTTATCTTGGTCTGTCCCCATTTTTCTTCCTTACTTGTAAGGGATCCAACTATTTGGCTGGGGGCTAAGGCTTGGGACGTTCTTTTTTTACGGTTGATAGATGTATAGAGGTGCTTCGTTCATCTACCATGCAACGTCACTTATAATCACATTTCGAGCCAACGAACCCTAGGAAGCAACACCTACTCAAGCTACACTGATTAGAGAGTGAGGCTTCGGGAGGGCTTTCCTTGATAGTTCGATCCCCTTGGGTGAGTTTTCTCCATTGTTATATGTAGAGGTTTTGACCGGGAAACCAACTCCTTCAGTAAGATTTTCTATTAAAATAACAATATATAATAAACAAAGTTCATTTAACTGAAAATCACACAAACGAATAATCGATGCATTTTCAAAATCTGAGGTACATGGAAATCAATCAGACATTCTAACACTTGATCTATTATACAAAAAGCTTAATTACATATTCTCGCTCTTGTAGAGCCATTGTTCCGGATGCAAAAAACTAGCAGAATTTAACTTTAAAAAATCATGTGGGGTCAAGAAAAGAGAAGAATGGAACAAACACAATGCTTGATAGTCTATCAAGATGAGTTTTCTGATTCTGGAGCTGGTTTGCTGTTGGCAATGGATGGCAGGCCAATCTCCTTTCGGGATGCCTCCCACAGCTGTTGTTCTATCCCCAACTTCCTCAGCTCTGTTAAGCCTCTTTTCAACTGTAAAATAGAAAGTGTAAATAGGTAGGAAAAATGAACTTAATTTATGCTATGTCAGTAAAAATATCATGAGGAAGATGGGACAAGTGGTATATTAAAGCTACAAGTCACAATACTGATAACAAATTGAATAGGGTTATGAAACAAACTGGAGTCTCATTTTATAATGTAGTTTCTTCAAATTTGATCTTACAAAAATTCCACTGAAATCCTACCATCTGTTGTTCCATGATGAGCTCGCGATTCAAACCTACACTATATGACCTTTCTGCACCCAAAGGGAGACAAGTAACCAATGATGTTTTCAAGATTGTATAGGACACTTATCTGCTCAACTCACAGGGGGTGCACAACAATAGCCAGTAACTTCCAGGCAACGCACATAATTTTCAGGTGCATACTTATAACTAGACCGGCAACAGATTCTCACAGATCTTTGACCAACTGCCCCCATAGATATTTGCTTCAATGGCATAACAAGAGTTCAAATTCAATGTTTAGCAGAAACAACATTACCATCAACAGCATCATATGAAGTCGGTGATTGTCCACTACGGCTTATCCAGAACTGAAGTCTCTCGTCTGCAATATCCTCCTCAACAACATGTACTTTAGCCCTTCTCCAGAAATATGTAAGCCATGCCTGTGAACATGTCTCGTGAATACGTGAAATGGTGGGTATAATTATGAGAAACCAGTTGCACAAGAAAAAGGGCGAAAAAAGGATGAAAAACACATTCTGGAAACTAATTTGCCAAATTATATAATGGAAAGCGAATGCTTCACAAGTCTAAGGAATTTCGACAAGCCTAAATCCATTTTGCAAGTATGCTATTGCCTGATGGTTCTTGTTTGTCCAAATATAAGAAGGATTTTTTATTTTTTTAATTATTCTTTTTTTTTTGGAAACAGATTTTTTAATTATTCTATTTGGCCCAAAATGCGGACAAAAACGGTGACAAAGGGGTATAAATTTACATTATTATCCCTGTTGATATTTTCTTCCTCCTATGTTGGTGTGTAGGGATATTAAGGTAATTTTGAACCCCTTTTGTTCGCATTTTTTTTCCATTCATCCAAATAGCGTGACCCTTCTTTTTAAATTCAATAATTATACCCGGTGGAGAATATGGTAAAACAAAGTCAGTGACAATCACTGCAACGAAATTACGAATCTTACAAAATATTAATACCTTGAAAGATTGCAAAGCATTCTATAGCTGCCATCCATATATTAGCAATATCTATAATTTAAGGAGACTGGAGGAACTAGGAACTACATTACAGCACGAGCTTTTCCATATGCATACATACACATCCATTAGTCTAGACAAGCACTATTGACTTTATTAATGCTTTATCAGCTTTCATGGAGTCCAATTCACAGACTGGGCTGCAAGATGGCCAGCTTGTTACTATTGGAATTTTACTAATACGAGGAGAAAGAGACCTAACCCAGAAAAAAATGCTTTCCTTTTAAGTCCAATCTTTAGGATCCCAAACAGGTAGAAGTCCAAACATATGAAACTAGTAGCAGAGCAAAGTAGTAATCAGCGTGTCTAAAAATAATGATCTTGACCAGAAAACCAAAACTTCATGATATTAGAAAGCAGACCTCCTTAAATAGAACATCTTCTGATTCCTCTTGACTTAATTCTGCATTGAAATTTGAAGTTCAGATAAGTATCATTATCAAAGAAAATGCTTTTAATAAAGTGCACTGTAAGAAAAACAAAAATAAATCCAAGAAGAGTGAAACGCTGATTAGCCATCCGGTTTGAGGATATCCACATATCATTGTTCTGAAGCCGTTAATCTAAGAATTCAAATTTAAGCATATAAATTTTTATGTCTTCCAATAAACAGGAATCATCAACTGATCAACTTGTCTATTAGACTATTACATATTTCATCGCAGAATAGAAGGAATACCATATTGGCACACCAGAAATTGCTTCAAGTGCTCTAATCCTTCTTTTCTCATACATAGAAGCCCACAATTTAGGAAGCTGGCATCAGTAAATTTCATAAGACAATGTTACACCCTGTGTTTTTCTCTCTCTCACAAACACGCAGAATCAACCTTCCAGAATCCAGTAGACTCTCCATGTATGCTTACTGTCACAAATCTCCCCCATCAATCAGCCACAGCCATAACACCGTGTGCTCTTCCGATCTCACAGCTCTTGCACACAATCACAATAAAAACAGCCTCACCTACCTACACTACCAACTATGAGGAGCCTCACCTCCAAAGACAGCCTAAAGTGATCTGGCAATGAAATAAAACTAACCACCTCCATCAATAGTCCAATTTCCATATCCATCACCATACCATCGTTAATTAATCATTACCAAGTTAACACCAAGTTGTATCCCTCTTTTCACAATCACCATTCACCTCTAGGCTCTCAAATTTCATAAACCTAGCTCTGCTATTTATAGAATTTGCAATACCTTCCTGACAAACCACCCTATATTATCCAGGCATCCATCTCCAGCATTTGGTCATACAAAATTATTATTATTATTATTAATTTTTTTTTTCTTTTGGTTGGGGTGTGGGTGTTATGCGTCTTGCAATAAGGGTTTTTCCAATATAAGTGAAGTGGTGAAACGGATCAACTAAATTGCCTGACACCTAAGAGACCAACTTCATGAAATTTCCATGGGAACATGGAGAAGACGACAAGAAAGTAAAATTTGAAACTCAAACCATCAGCAGTAATGAAAAGAAGTAATTTTGTCTCTGATCAAGGAATTTAAAAGGGAAAGAGCACCAAAATGACATATAAAAATAGATATATTTTTTTTTTCCATCAGGAGACAAAATAGATGACATTACTCACCAGATAACTCCATCAATTTTGGATCACCAGATTGCTTAGGATCTGCAATGCAACAAGCACAATGAATATTATCTGAAGATAAACTACAGACTATTGTATTGGGCATTAATCAAGAAGCTGGATTGATATTAACCTATAAGAAGATTCACATTTCAGTGTTCTAGTAGCAGCAGAATAGCTGGAGAGACAAATTATATCAAGTAGCTGTCTTAAAAGGGACTAAAGAACAGGTCCAGAACAGCAAAATAAATTCATCAACAGTGTTCCAGTTCTAGTAGAAAATATATTTAGTTCTCCTATCATATTGTTGAAATAAAAGTCCATTGAGAACTATTATGGAGTGGGGGAGAAGGTCATAAGAACCATATGCAACTAGACAATACCAGAGAACGATGGTCGAACCAAAGTTGAGCGTCTGCTTTGAGCCAATGCAAGAACAACAGCACCCTCAACCTGAGAATATTAGTGAGTGAGAATTGCATTAACATCATTAACTAGGAAAATTCATGTTTATAAGATGAACACAAACACAATGAAAAGAACCTTCAAGGAAGCTAATTCCCTCAAACCCATTTCAACTGAAAGCATACTCTCAATATTTCCTTCCCGAGTTAAATTGTTTAAATCATGTACAAGTTTGCTTCGATCAGAATCATGTCCACCTGCTCAACCCAGGAAAGAATATAATCCTTGCTAAGTTAGGTAAATCAAGGTTAAAAAAGTGGAAACATATGATATAAATTTTTATAGACTGTAATAGGAAAAGTTTCAAGGAAAGAGTTGGCACCATCCCAGGATTCTTCTCTTGCCTTCTGCCCAGCAGAGATGACAACCTCAAAGGGAAGAGGTGCTAAGGACGACCAGTGCTCATACTTTGAGACTGCAATATCTCCACAGCTACCTATAAAGGACAAAAGCAAGGGAAAAACCTTGTCATTTCGGATGCTTTTGAAATCAAATTCCCTGCTTTATAAGTTATATAATGATGTGTGGAATCAATATAACACCCGGACTTGCCGCAAATCTTAAGTTCATACAAGCCAATGATGTATCAGATATAGTTTGATAACAGAAAAAATCTAGAACATAAAACAAGATATGACAACAATAAACAAAACAGGAAAGACGTAGCAAGTTGAATTTTTGCTTTTTGACATAGACATTCTTTCAAATGTATTACCATAACGTGTAGCTAAGCTCCAATAACGAGCAAGCCAACACCTCTTCAGAACAACCTCCTCCTGGAAAGGGAAACACAAATTTAAAAGGAAAAACGAATGTCAGAATTATGTTAATTGTTGTCAGAGGGCTGGTAAAAGATATGACAGGGATTTATTGAACGACCATCTCTTCATGCGTCAAAATCATTCTCTGTGTCATGGTTCGAAGAGCTTTTGCTTCAGATTCAGCTTCATGAAGCTGTTCCACAGAATTAGTGGTCTCTTCTTTTAGGTTCTGACCAAATATACATTACAGACAAACTAAGAAGGCAGGGAATGATTATTAACATGCAAAAAGCACAAGAATCACTAAATAAATGTAATAATAACCTCAAGTTCCATGCGAAGGGCTGAAATTTCTTCATCTCTACCATCCTTTGTCTGCTGGGCAGCTTTTAGATCAGCCTGTAATGAAACAGACAAGGAGCATAAGAAAGTTTTTCGAAGTGGGGCACCTCTTTGTCTGAGCAGTTAGCACACTTGTGCATATAAACATAAACATAAACTTGCTAATTTTTTATTATGATCTTGAGAATATATAAAGGAATTCACGGTGCAGAAAGCCAACATTAATTTCATAATGCACCCTGTCACCTCTCTTTGACGCAGTGCCGCTTCCTTCCTGCAAAGAACCATATATCGCATTAAACCAACAATGTTCAGTGCCTCTACGACACAGCTAAATGATTGATTTTACCGGCTCAGCAATTTAGCTTCCAGGGACACACCTTCTCCAAGGGAAGCAACCTGTAAATTAAGGAAGTGAAGATAAAAACCATGAGTTTAAACTAATTCATCTTCTAAGGAATAGCACAATGACAGGAAGTAAGAAGAGCAAGGGAGGAACGTTGAATTTCAATCTCGAGTGCATATCACTGAAGTAAATATGAAGGTGTCTATGGGTTCAACAGTGGTCCAGAAATGAAGTGACCAATAACAGTCAACATGCTATCACAATTGCAACTTAGCCATACGTAGAAAATTTTCCTTTGCAAAACACATAATACAATATATTATCCTAGAGTAATAAGTCAATTTAGTTTTCAAGATACATATACACCCAGTTTAATACAATAAAGCAAAATGCAGAACCAGAAAACATTGGGATTGGAAAGGGAGAAAAAGAACAAAATTTCAATGCCTTTCAAAAAAATAGAGAAACACAATTATGACACCAAAAAAATATGGAATGCAAGAGGCGATAAAGTTCTAACCTGTTTCTCGAGCTCTCTAGCTCTAGCCTCAGCGTCTTCCCGTTTTTCTTCTGCACGACGAAGCTGTGGGACAAATTAGTCAACATTTTCCAGAAGGAAAACTTCACAAGCATATGTGCTTCACTTTTTTTTGTCCATATTTCCTTCTTTATTTGAGTTTTCTTCTATTTTATTCTTTCCTTTTCTCATGGAGCAGTTGCGTAGTGGCAGCAGAGAAGACTCACCTTATCTAGAATTACTTCATTCTCTTCTTGTAGCATATCCAACTGGAATACAAGTTTTACATTAATCCACTAAATCATTGCATAATTTGAAGATGTATGTATTGAATATAACATGCCAAACATAAAATATGTCAAGAAAAATTCAATACGTTTTGCTTCAGAAGCTATATTTAAAAGATAAAGAAATGGTTGGAAATCACACCTCATCGCGGAGTGCAGATGCCTCATGCTGGTTTCCAGAATCTTCCGAGTCAATGCGTCCTATATCAGGTGTAAACCTGAAGAAATACAGAACATGGAAGGATGTCAACTCTGGTCAATAAACTGTTAATTGCAAATTAAATTGAATACTACTTGTTGCAGAAAAGGGTTAATACTTCTCCCATAACCAGTTGACTGGGCATGCATAAATCTTGAAAAGCTCAGTGAATGACATATCAAACTTAACGTTATACATACTAGCAAAGTTGAGACAGACATCAAATATGAAACCCCAAACTAGAATTGCAGTAACTGTGATAATTCTTTATACTGAGTCACAGGGAAACAGCCCCCATCCCCCCCACCCCCACCCCAAAAAAAAAAAAAAAAAACACACGCACACACACATACAAAACACCAAAAAAAAACCACAAAAAGAAGAAGAAGAAGCAGGAGGAGGAGGAGATAATTATTCTAATAATTAATATCCAAGAAGCTGTATTTGAATAAACTGTTTCTACACTTCATATCTATAGACCTCCAATTTATATGTTAAGTCTTTTCCCAGGCTTAGTGATGTGGAGCTTCTCAAAGATCTTACATAAAGACCTCACGGAAGCAAACACAGTTTGCTCATGACAAAGAACATTAAAATTTCCATGCAAAAAAGAGGAAGTACTTTACACACTTAAAGAAATGAAGAAAAGAATCATTAGCTGTTAAAAAGCCACGTGATGCTTAAATTTTTTTCAGTCTACTTACAAGAAAAAAACTTAAATGTTAACCACATGTATCACCTTTTCTCTCTTAGTCTGACTGGGAGCGTCTATTGGAGGGATGGTAACTGGAGTCCGCAATGAGGATATGCCGAGCGGCACCACTGTAGTTGTTCCTGTGCGAACAGACATGGAAGGTCTTCCAGCTGATGTAGACCTTACCGAAGGAATGTGCTCCATAAAATTTCGACCTACCTACAAAAAATAACATCTACTTTATCATCCGAACAACCATCAAAATAGCTTACACATTTTCAAAATTCGAACAACATTGAGATGCCACTACAAATGCTGATAAAAATGCCGAAAGTTCTCCAGAAATAGAATCACATCAGCCACATACTCAAAGGGCATATATTACCTGAACATGCATAAGATCTCAATCAGTCTGATCATTTTGACACCTTAATCTAGAAGCATGCATAAGTTAGTCATCCAACTACTAATAAAATTTCATTGTAATTATTTTAGGCCTTCGTGTTGGGGGGAGGAGGGTTGGGGGCCTTAAAATAGAAGCTGATCAAGTTATTTTTGTCCACATATTTCATTTCATGGACCCACAAGTACCATCTGCTTGTCCACCACCATTTTCTACTCATTTCGTTTCTCTTTTTCAAAAAAAAAAAAAAAAAAAAAGAAAAAGGAGGACCATCATGTTTATTTTGTTCCAATTTAGTAACTAAACATAACTTTTTTGGAGTGTGCGAGCGTTAGGGTGTTTTTTTTTTTTTTTTTTTTGAAAAAG
>CAVNYN010270941.1:0-11802 GCA_963692815.1 Nyctanthes arbor-tristis | reverse complement strand
CACTTTAGGAGAACTTAAAAGAGACTATTTGGGTCGTGTTTGAAGAGTTAGAGGACCTTTGTGAAGCGTTCGAGAAGTTTTGGACTTGTATAAATAAAGAAAAATATTGACAATGATCATTGCTGAAAGAAAAAGTCAAATCAGTGACTGAATCGTGTGTGCTAAAAATAGCGCTCGGGTAGGGCGCGGTTTGTTTGCCGTCTTAACCCACGGGTGGGGATGGCAACGGGACGGGTATTACCCGATACCCGCGAGGACCCGCCCCGAACGGGACGGGTATTACCTGCCTCGTTAAGTATTAGGACTGGTACGGGGTAAAGAATTTCGTCCCGAAGACTTTTCGGGTCGGGGGCAGGTAATGGTCGCCCAACCCGCCCCGACCCAATACCCAATTTATTTATTTATTTTTTTTGAAAAAAATTTAAACTTAAGTAGTGAGTTGGTGAGGGTTAATTTGATCCGAGATACCCCAGATGGAAACAATAAACCTTAACCATCCAGAATAGTACCTTTTTTTGTTGAATTTTTAAGTAACCTGAATAATTAATTCATTCAAAATTTGAGTTTTCTTAAAATGAAAAAAACTAATTCAAAGACAAACCAAACTCTGTCCCTAAATCAACTCCCATCCTCTCGTCTCTGTCCATGTCCAACTCGAATCCTTAAACTTCAAGTCTCCACTAGTCTACCTAGTGCCAAAGTCTCTGTAGCCGTGTCGTACTGTTCTTTTTTTTTTTTTTTAAAGATTTTTTCCTTAATTGGGTAGGTAACGGATAATTTTTTCATACCCGCCCCGAACTACCCGGCCCCGTACCTGATTGAATCTGGTACGAGGCGGATACAGGGCGAGGATTTCCTTAACCCGGGGGCAGCCGGGGGAGGGGAGAAGGCATACCCTCCCCATTGCCATCCCTACCCGCGGGCTAGAAAAATCTCTGTTGGCCGCGGGTCTAGAGCGACCAGCAAACCGCAGCCACCCGCTGCCCAAGAGAGCCGTGTGGAGACGTCCAAAGGAGAGAGTCGTGTGGAGGAGGCTGTGAAAAACTAAGAGCAACATTCGCGGGAAAGAGATAACTAGGAATTTATCGTGGACTCATCTTCTTCAGGTTTTCAATTCCAATGTTTTGTGTTGTTTTCTTTTCCCTATGTGTTAGGATTGTGATGAATCCATTGTTGATAATTTATTAGTTTTGAATAAATTGCTCATTTTTAGTATTTGCTATTGGGTTAATTGTTTATTTTTCACTTATACGTCCGTTTTAATACTTGATCACCATTAATTCATGTTTGTGATTTATATTGCTTTTGAGAGATTCAATTTAAATTAGCACATGGTAATGAACAACATAAGGTTCTATATTGATTGTCTATGTCAATATGCCTTGTGAAAGCACTACATGATGATTTTTGTTATTTAATTCATGTTTATGTGTTCGCAATTTAGTTAGAGATAATTAAGTTTACATGTAGGCATAAAATCGATCAACTATCGAGAGAGGCTTTTGATTAATATTGGATCATTGATTTTTAACCTAGGAAATATTTTTGTTATTGTTGATTGCTTGTTATTGCTTTGATTGATATCCTACAATTTGATTAATTTAGGATAGTTTAGGGATCCATGTCACGACCGATAGGTGGATGTGGTTCTAGCTCAAATAACAAATGACATTAAGTCAGATAAGAGATACAGATATACTTCTATGCTTGGTGTAATCTTTTTTGATGTTCTAGCCGTGTATTGCGTTTTATCTGTTTGTATCCATCATAGAGATATATGTGGGCCATGGGTAAAAATAGGTTTGATTTGTATCGAGAGAGCAAATTGACACATAAGGAATATTGGTTGTCAACATATGATGAGAATTGATTGAAAACGAGTCATCAATGGTTTGTAGTGGGTCAACAATGGTAGATTTATAATCATAGTACTTTATTAATGTAATTGTTTCTAGGATTTGTAAATAATTTTAACTGTTTATTTCCTCAGATAGTTTTCCTTTTTCTAAACTAAATTTATTGTGTGTTTCCTTTTATTTAAAGCTGAAATCAGTTAAAGTGAGATTTAATAGATTTAGTCCTCGTGAGTTCCACACTCTACTTATCACTGTATTACTTGTCAACGATCCGTCCACTTGTAGGATTAAATCGACAACATCGAACAAAATATTTTCCTTTTTCTTTTAAATTATTTTTAGTTATTTCTAGAAAAAATTATTTTTTAAAGAGTTAATGGGGGTAATGGTCGTTTTGGGAGTAGGGACTTTTGTGTCAATTTATAAAAGATTAAGGACCCACAATGTTTACAAAAAAAGAATAGGGTCCCAATTGATACAAATTGCAAAGGTTCGAGACCGTACGTGCAATTTTCCCATTAGGGAAATCATCTCTAATTCGTAGTCACTATTAATAATACTTTTTTTTAATCCTTTTGACAATGAGAATAAGTCAGTCTCTGTGGAACAGCAGTAAATTATAAATCCGCTTGAATAAAGCGGATTACTTGCATATGTATGAGATGAGTTGTCCTATACGTTACCTCGGGTGGGACGCGAACCAATTTGATTTTGTAAGCAAGAACAACTCCAAAGCTGGACGCTCCCCCCTCCGGTGATCCGATCTCAAAACAAATCCTCTCCTCTGGATTCTCGGTTGAGAATCCAGACGTTAACATCCACCAGTCGAGCATCAATTATATTTTCAATGAAGAGTCAATATTTCCTCGCCATGATTCCATATCCCCCACCGCTGAAATGGCCTCCGCCGCCAACCGTGGGCACGTTCCCATCGGAAACCCATGAACACTACTTTTTTCTGCAATTCTGTACTAAACATCTCCAATTGTTGCACCGACTTCAACCCATGCACTCTCATCTTCGATACTAATATTGATTGATCGGAAATTGGACATGTCGAGCAGGAAGAAAGGAACACCGGACACGTACGACGAGCCCTCAAAATCATGGCCTCCACTTCGGATTCTCATTTGCAGGCAATGATACTTACCACAAATAATGGCTGTCTGAACGTGGGATTCATGCAAGGCTGTGATATTGAGTTCCGGTTTTGGAGTATCAGATTCGTTGAACCTTAGGTTTCGGATATTAAGTACGAATATCGCCAAGGAGATTGGAAAAGAAGGATTGGAACGGCGGAGGAGGCATCCAGCAAAGGTGGTGCCGTATGCTAATTCATCGGACGAACCTTCCGGTTGTCAGAAAATGGAAAGTAGAAGGATTAAAAAGAAAGGAGATATCGTCAAGCCTGGGACTCTTATTCTGCGTAAGCGTAATGAAGATTATTTCGTGAGTGATCGTGCAGTCGTGGTCTCTAGGAATGAGATATATAAATAACAAAGCTGCGTCCTTGTGCGACCTTAAAATGGTATTAATTGTTGAAAAGCTGCGCCCTTGACCTTTTTCCATTGGAGACCAAACCATTTTTATGTATCTATACTTGAAGTGGTAGTTTATTAAGATGACAAGGAAATTAGATTTGTTGAAATTATATTTTGAGAAATGTTTGGTGCAGGTTTTCCTTGAGAGATCGGAAGAGGCATTGCTTGAGCTACCTTGGCAATATTCATGATATCCACTTGTTTGTTTTCAAGTCGGGATATTTCTCTTTAGAAAAATAATAATAAGTGAAATCCACTTCTTTGCGAGATAAGGCCTGCAAGGTCGTCTATCTAATTATATACTCAACTTTTTTTATAATTCTCCAAAAAGATGATAAATTATTCTCTTATGCTGAAGGTTCATTTCTTCTACAAGTCATTGTCATTTGACCCCCAAAGCTTTGCCATCTAAAGTATTTTAAGATTCTTCTTGTATGGAACTTAGCTGATATATTTGTAATGGTATACAATTTGTGTATGTCTTCTATGCAGTTTACACTCTAATCATGTGTGTCTATATGTGTGTGTATATATACACACACATAGAGAGAGATGAGTACGTATGTTTTTGTGAAAGCTGTCATATGTGATTATATATGTGTGTATATATACACGCTATTATATGTTTATGTTGACTAGGTGACAATGTGGGATGGTCTGATTTATTTTTGAAACTTTTCATTTATAGCATATTTTATTGCAATCCAGGTGTCAAAAATCTTTATTTTTTAAACTATGAAAAAATAAGTACGGCAGGAAATTATCTACACGTGCAATGCATGTACCACCCCTAGTGTGTGTGTGTGCGCGCGCGTGTAGATATATATATATATATATATATATAAAGAAATAATCGATTAGGTGAATCCTAACATCAAGTCGGTTATGATGAACTAAAGAATCAAAAATACAATAATATACAACCTTTGACAATTAGCTCACATGGTTCATGAGGAGAAAATATCTAGTATTTTCGGCATTACCCCATTGCAGTACTTTAAACCAATTAACAACTCACATATAGTTTAAGCGTCCCAAAAATAGGGGGGCTAAAGACCTACATGTAAATTTCTCATTGGCTTGAAATACCCTATCATGATACTCTTGGAGTACCTGAATTTTTTCTGTTCAGGGGGAATTATATTTTTAAAGATTCTCTAATTTTTGTGAAATTACAAAAGGATAGTAGAAAAGAGGAATTGAACTCTTAACTAGAATGTCATTAGATTATGTAGGTTTTGACAAAGATTCTCTAATTGGTTCATTATAATTTTCTTCCATCGAGAATTATATTAAGTTAAAAAGAGGTTAAATTAATCACTTCATTCTTTCAAACAAATCTAGTCTCGATCTAGCACTAGATATATGATACTATATATTATTTTTTTAAAAACTCATATAAGCCTCGCCTAGACAACGCTTTCACCCAAAACTTTGACTCAATACTTTGCCATGCCTTATGCTTTAATTTATCACACATTAATCATGTTTTATAACACGTTTTTGCGTTTAAGTGCGCCCAGACTCAAAGTTTGGTGCAACAATTTTCCATGCTTATACTTTTTAGGACATTAACTATATCTATATATATGTATATATCATGTACAGCCATGTAGTGTACATTGAAGCACGTCACATTGAAAACCACAACCATATGACGTGTCTTGATATATGCCACATTATCATATACATGTGCGCTAGATCTATTTTCAAACTAATGCTCCTATATTTACGTATAAGCATCTATATACAACATTATTTAATATCAATCAATAGCTTTATTGGAGTAATTAAAAGTTGAATTTTATTTATATATCCATCAACGGGTGGCATTTTGTTTTGTTCACTTGCACAAGCAAAATTGTCTAGTTGATTAGAAATAATTGATCAATTATAATTATATTTGTCAAATAAAAAAAGTTATTTTAATTAATCTATATATACTTAAAATCATTACACTTACTATTTTGTGTTTTCCCGCCTAAATCACCTTATATTTTAGTCACACTCATCTTAGCCGTTGGTTCCATCATGGAATCTTAGCCATCGATTTCATTTTTTTAATTCCCACACACGTTTTTCTATTTCTTAATTTAAATGCATTATATTTTAATCTTTATTTTCTCTTTCTCTTTTCTAATTCAAACCAGTTTCTTCCATTCTATCTTTATCCAAATTAAGATAATTCAAATCTACCAAAATTTGCTTTCAGTTATGTATTATTGTCTCTCAATCCTTCCCCCCATTCTCGGTTCCTTTTTATGGCAACTGAGATTCCACCCTATTATTTATTTAAACTTAAGTATTATTTACAGTTAATTTAACATTAACTGTAAGTGCCATGCATCCTCGATTTTTTTCATATATTTATCTTTATTTAATACCTTCCAATAAAAAGAAGAAAAAATTAAAATATATACATTAGCACCGTCAATGTCTTCGATATATATTCTTTATTCCACGTATTATGTTTGTCATAAGTTCTAATAGCAGGTATATTATATAGGTTCCTTTATGATTTTTTATTATTTAGTTTTAATTTAAGCATCCGTTCCATGAATTCGCTTATGGGAATTATATCATGTTGCATTAATTTTCAATAATTCATTGCATTACATGCTGATTTTATTAACTCCATTAATTTTGTAAAGAATTTTAAATAATTAACTTTATATAGATTGAAATTTTACATGCCTAATTCCATCCGTGACATTAACAAATAATTTGTTAAATTCATTGTAACTTCATCATAACCATAGTACTCTAAAATTTTGTTTTGAAAAGGCAGTCCCTCCCTCTACTTTTTTTTTCTTATGCATCTTTACAATTATCATGAGTTTGGATAATTCATTGAATGCCAACGTACATGGATACAATTTTTAAAGCTTATATTTGCTATAAATTTAATTCATTTTCCAATTAAGTATGTTACTGGCGATCTTGCCTTTAGCTATCATGTAGGAATCCTATTATAGAAATTGCGTTGTATCCTAATATACGTATTTTTATTTTTCATTTTTTAACAGATTTCAACACAAACTAATACGATTAAATTGCACACACGCGTTGCATGGAAGATAATCATAAATCATAGATTAAAGGTCTTGAGTTTTATACATACATATCTCTTTATGAAAGGTAAATTTCAATTGCCATAGAAATAAACTAAATCGAACAATTAACCTTATTTGGATAGATTTCCTATTTTCATCCAAATCTTCGATGATAATTGTAAAGATAATTAAAAAATCTATATATAAACTAATAACCTAATTCATTTGTTTAGCACACAAATTAATCCACTTTTCAACATCATTTTTTGACATATCAAACTGTGCAACGCAATTTGATCAATGATTTTTATCATTATTTCTTTAGCTTAAATCAAATATAGATTAATCTTTAACTTAAATCAAGTATGCACAAAATTGTATATTTTCAACAATATTAATTAACTTTTCTTAATCTATGTAAAAAATAAAATGGGAATAATTTGATGGAACGGAGGGAGTAATAATCTTTGTTTTAACTTCTATCGACTATATCATATTACGGGTAGTACTTGTTTTCCTTTATACACACATAAATGATCAAATATTATAGTTTAAATCGTTTTTATAAAATGCAATTTAATTTTCTTGATTTGTTTATATCATATGCTATTACCATCTCATGCGATGCACGGGTAAAATTACTAGTAACATATATTATATTAAAAATGGCAAACAATTATCATCTTTTGCCTCTAGTTGTATATCAAGATGAAGGCCCCTATTGGAACGTGGAATGTTACTTGATTGTTACATAATTATTATAAGGTCATTAAATTAATTATGGAGTAGTTGCGTGGATATGTTTTTGTTGATTTTATGAAATAAAATTTTTTTCCCATGTATCTCAAGCAATGATATATATATATGTATGTATATTAAAAGGAAAATAGTGCTTATATAATTATTGAAGGCTAATATAATTATTGGAGAATAATGCATTTATTTATGAATAATGCTCTTTATCTAGACTGGAGACCGGTCTCCAGTCTAAATAAATAACACTACTCTTTACTTATCATTACTAATTATATATTGATGACTATAAATCACTACAAACAATTCTATTTGGCATGTACTTACAAACTAAATGACTTGTAAATTTCTATTTGCTATCATTTAATGATCATGTTCTCATATGTATTTTTTAGAGCCAAAAGTTTGACCTCTGAGTTTTTCACTTTTTCCCCCAAATATGTACCTAGTTTAATAAAATCATGATATCAAGTGGCAATTTAAAAACACATTGAAAGTCCTGCCCAAACGTTTTGAAAAAAAAAAAAAGATCATATAATTTCAAAATGTTTTATAAAGGGGCTCGATGGTATCAAGCTTGGCTGCAAGTGCAAGGAAACGAGATGATTAGAACGTGATGGGCAACCACCTAACTATAAGAAAGATAGTTTATTTCATGAAATTAATTAGGAAATTAAATTGGAAGTGTTACACATACCGGAAAGGAAATAGACAGTTTATAATGTAAGGATTCCCAACCTCGACTCACGTCTCGTATTGTAGTGCATATTTTATCTTCACTACATGTATGTTACCAGGTCGATGTGGGAAAGGTTGCAATCCTAGATATGAATCCTCTGTTGAAATTACCTTGAAATGTCTCTCCACTATGAGATCATTGAGCAATATTATAAAGTAGCAGATAATCTTGAGAGATAGTTTATTCAATTATTCATGCAATATATATAATTGAAAGTGTTTCAGAAATTCGTTGACTTTGCAATTGATGATGGAAAGATTGGGATACTTTGATCATATCTAAAGAAATTATCGGGATCAACCCTTGTCTTAATTTGGACCAATCTGTAGAAATTATCCTCAAAATATTTGGTCCCATAAGCTTCTCCTTCAATGTAACTGTTTTTGCCATGGTGGTTAACTCCCAAATCATACTCTCTGTAGTTAAGATATGCTCCCCTTGATTTGGACACATAAGGAGTCATGAAATTGTAAAAATCCCTTGTCATGTTTATGTAATGATTTGCAGCCTCGACTCCAGTCTCATTCCAATTCGTGGAGAATTCGACCTTTACTATGTTACCGGCTCGATGAGGAAAAGGCTTTTCTGATGGTGAAATTTCAGAAATGAATCCTCCATAAGGAAATAACTTCAAAACTGGAGTTTCCAGTTCTAACATTTTCTTGAATATTGACTCCAACCCTTGTTTTGAAATAGGCTTCTTTAGAGAGTCTGATTTCCTTTTCAGGTGTTGAAGAAATGGGTGCACCCTACTTAGCAGAATTTCAATTGGTGTGCCAACTGGGAAATCGTTCCAATGAACAATGGATTCAGCCCAAGTATATTCTCTGCAGTCTGTTTTTCTTAATCCAAGTTGAGGAAATCTCTTGTTTGTGAGGGAAAATAACCCGGTCTTGTCTCCGAGAAAATAGCCTAGGAATGTAGCTTGTATCGTCTTCTTTCCAACTCGACTGGCGTCATTGACAACATCGAACGCCGTTTTAATGAATGTCCCTCCATCCAACTTGTCCACAACTCGGAGCAAACTATAAATAATATTGGTTAAGTTTTGCTCATAAATCCTCCTCACTGCAAACATGGCTATATGCCAAAGATAAAATTTTAATTAGCCCTTAGATAGATTAATATTTTTCCACTCTATCTATCCATCCATTGAAATTTCTTGACCATAATAATATTAATTAACGGTTTCGAACTTTGTCACCAAGTATATTGAGAGCATCTTCAAAGCAAACTCAAGGTGAAATGTCTTAGGTATATATGTGTCAAAGAATATTGACATTACATTCAAAAAAATCCTTCAATGTAACAATGTCAACATTATATATTTGTCAAGTTATTATTAGGGATTTTAAAAAAAGAAAGAGAGAGAAATTTTTTTATTGGATAAATTAATACTTGACACTGTCATATAGAATGTCATCTCATGACATTCTTCATGACATTATTAATTGGCAAATAAGTACTTTTTTGCCAATTGTTAATTTTTTTCATGACTATGACTAGGCATTGGAAATGCTTTTACGAAAAAATGTGGCATGTCATGATCTTGATTAAGGAAATGTTCGGAAATGGTTTATAATTTTTTTTTTTTTAAATACAAGGGGGAAGTAAAAGAGACGAGGGAACCTACGAGTTAATTTATAAACTATATATGATATGTGATATGTCATTTTTATAATTGGACTATTTTTTAAAAATGTTAAAAAATATTTGACAAACGGTCAATTTTAACTTTAGTTTTTTTAAAAAAAATGATTTTGAAATTATTACTTTACAAACCCCATTGATTTATACTGCCAACAATAATGATAGATGGTTACTAATTATTCTATAAAGCCAACACGAACGAACCTTGTTACGTGAGTTTGCGTCCTTATTGCTTTCCCCTACATGTACAAAAGATTCCTGAAATTATGTGTAAGTACGTGGGTTCGATAAACAAACCCGTGTTAACTCATAGAAGATTGGATGATATTACCTAATAAAATACCAATTGGACAAATAAATACTACGTACGTTTATCTCACAAAGTTAGGCCTATATTTCTTTTTTGTTTGTTCTAAAATATAGGTCACTTTTCTTTTAAAAATATAGCTAAAAAATTACTTTTCTTATATGCATGTATTTAATGTGTACCCCTCAAAAAAGTTAATGTGTACTGTTATCAACAAAACAGAATTATTTACAGTGGAAAATTCAATAAATGTAAAGGTATAATAGAGAACGGTAAATTTCCTCAACATGTGTACTTTGTATCAACCGTATCCGCATTCTATCCCTTCTTCCCCAGCGGCTCCCAACCTTTCATAAATTGACACATATAAAAATAACTTTTATACCCTTACTAGCTAAATAAAAAAAAAGTATTTAAAAAAGTAAAAAAAAAAAAGCCCAAAAAAAGGGAAAAGAAAAGAAATCTTTCCCACATTATACCTAGTTACTCACCCCGCCCCCAATCTGAGTGGAAATGACACATTTCACTGGTAAAAAGGATACTTGATTTTGCTATCAACTTCCCGAATTGCTGTTAAAAATAGCAAAGAATTTGGTTTCTTTCCCTCACACCCCTTCCAAAAAAATTTTACTACTGAAATTTGTCATTTCTATCGAGTTGGGATGTGCGTTTGACGTCTAGCTTGGTAGATAGGATATGTGGAACAAAATATTTTCTTTTTTCTTATAAATTATTTTTAGTTGATTCTAGAAAAAATCGTTTTAATGGGATAATGGTTATTTTGGGAGTAGGGACCTTAGTGTCAATTTATAAAAGGTTGGGACCACAATGTTTAAGGGAAAAAAGGGAAAAGGGTCCCAATTGATACAAATTGCATAGGTTTCTGAAATTTAATTTACAGATTAGGGAAATCATCTTTAATTCTACGATTTCGTCACTATTAATTACACTTTTTGTAATCCTTCTTATCGACAATGAGAATAATTAAGTGTCTGTTTGATTTAATTTATCGCAGTTGATTTATAAAGAGAAATTATAAAAATGTGAAATTAGTGGTGTAAATTTAATAGAAGTTTGAAATTTGTGGTTACAAATAATTCGCTGTCAAATCAATTGTCAAACCAGTAATTTGTGAGATTATAATATATTTTGATAAAGAGGATCAAACATGAGCTAAGTCTATCTTTGTGGAATGACAGTAAATTATTAATCCACTTGAATAAAGCAGATTACTTGCATATGTTTGAGTTGTCCTATACGTTACCTTGGGTGGGACGGGAACCAATTTGATTTTGTAAGCAAGAACAACTCCAAAGCTGGACGCTCCACCTCCGGTGATAGCCCAAAACAAATCCTCTCCCATGGATTCTCGGTCGAGAATCCGGCCGTTAACATCCACCAGTCGAGCATCGATTATATTATCAATGGAGAGTCCATATTTCCTCGCCATGATTCCATATCCCCCACCGCTGAAATGTCTTCCGACGCCAACCGTGGGGCACGTTCCCATCGGAAACCCATGAACACTACTTTTTTCTGCAATTCTGTAATAAACATCTCCAATAGTTGCACCGACTTCAACCCATGCACTCTCATCTTTGATACTAATATTGATTGATCGGAAATTGGACATGTCGAAGAGGAAGAAAGGAACATCGGACACGTGAGGAACCCTCAAAATCATGGCCTCCACTTCGGATTCTCGTTTGCAGGCCATGATACTTAGCACAAATAATGGTTGTCTGAACGTGGGATTCATGCAAGGCAGTGATAATGAGTTCCGGTTTTGGAGTATCAGTTTCGTTGAACCTTAGGTTTCGGATATAACACTGTAGAACTGTTAAGTACGGAGAGTTATTTGGAAAATATATTGCCGAGGAGATTGAAAAAGAAGGATTGGAAC
>CAVNYN010270940.1:0-14551 GCA_963692815.1 Nyctanthes arbor-tristis | reverse complement strand
TATTTGAACTAATGCTGACAGGTTGTACCCGGAGAGTTGACTATTGTTACTGGAGTCCCCAATTCGGGTAAAAGTGAATGGATTGATGCTCTTTTATGCAATCTTAACCGAAGCGTTGGTTGGAAATTTGCACTTTGTTCTATGGAGAACAAGGTAAAGAATTTCTAGTGTCCCGCTTTTAATATATATATATATATTTTTTGGGTAAGTCATGTGACCTTGTAAACTTGCTATTAGTTAAAAATAATTCATTATATTCACGTGAAAAAGAGTTGCACCTTTATACAAGAAGATCATCAAATCAAATCCCTTAAGAAAAGAAAATCCAAGTTGTAGCAACTAAATATGATATACAAGAAATCTGGCCCTAATCTTAACAATTCTGCAAATTTCATCTTAATCATGGGAAATGAAGTTTTACCCAATGTTAGGAATCTTGTCAGTTTGCTATGCTGGCTGTTAATCTTTTGCACCAGTGACTGGTGAGATGAAAGTCAATATTGAAAATGGGGTGCATATGCTAAAAATGGAAGTGTACTAAACTGACGGTTTAATCAAGGTCAATTTTTAGGTTTTTTTTTTCCCTTGTCAAGTAAGAAAATTCATGTTACCATGTGGAAGGTCCAAGTGACTAATGAAATTCTGATTGTGATCTCAGAAAGAAGCGAACTGTTGTGTATTGACTTAGAGAGTATCTATATATAAGTCACATCTTTCTTTCTATCTGGGATTCTTGGGCGGTAAGTGCAAATGAAGTTCCACATTAGTGCTGACTTCTGTATCAACACGTTCTGGAGTCTGGAATAAGGCAGAGACATAACATCTCTGGGGGCTGTGCTTCTCCAAGCTAAACTCTTATTACCAATGCAATGCATTGCCCTTGTCAAGATTTGCTAGTTATAATCTCTTTTAACCCTATAATTTTATGTCAAATCATAGTAGTTCACAGCTTCTCCATTAATTATCTATTAATCGTCAATTACTGTTAAAGATTCATTAGTTTTCCTGTACTTCAACTTATTTATGAAGCAACTTGCATTCTTGATTTATATATTTTGGCTTGCTTGTATATGTCTTACTTGGTATGTGATATGTATGATTTGCAGGTCCGAGAGCATGCAAGAAAACTTTTGGAGAAACACATTAGGAAGCCTTTCTTTGATGGAAGGTGAGTATCAAGTCAACTGATTTGCACTTTTAAGTGGTTAACATGAGAACCTTTTCTCTTTGGAATGACAGACAGTGGTAGGTGAATTGTCAGTCAATTGAGTCATTTCCATGTAATATCATCTACAGACCAGACTATTTCATGATCACTTTCCTTGCTCAGTTAGTCTAACTTTCTTGAGCCCACTTTTTGTAGTCAGCCTTTCTTTTTGGAATAAACAGTGAGCGGTGTGCGAATGCTGACTTAATTGATTCATTTCCATTTTAAGAGTAGTATCCATGCAAAATCTTACCTTGGATTTTCAGTTTAGTTTCTAAACTAAAGAAGTGACAACTTCACGGTCCGCATTCTTTGAAGCCCCTCCTCATCTAGAGTCTTAGATCTTGCCTAAAGATCGACAGCCCTTAGTTTTCCTCGAGATTTCTTGAGTGCAAATTAATGGATTGTTATCGTGTAACATAATAAAGGAACCGAATCTGACTCTTTCAACATTGGAACGCGTTACCGGCAAGAATTTTCTATAATGTATCTGCAAGTACAGTCATCATTTATTTTGTTGTCCTGACTGATTTATTGCTAATAGGTATGTAGAACATGTTGAAAGAATGAATATTGAGGAGCTGGACCAAGGAAAGCAATGGCTCAGTGATACATTTTCCTTAATAAGGTGACTGCAAAATTTTGAACTGTTTGATTAAAATTTGGCTACTAAATGGAACTTCATGCGATCATTTAAATATTTTCTCTCAGATGTTGTTTTTTCCTTTTTTTTTTTTAATTTTTTTTCTTAATCAAATTCTAACATGTTTAAATGGGTGGAGATGAGACTTGAACTTTGGTACTGTTGTTAACTGGAGTGTCTTTGATGCTGTCAGAAAGTTGCGCTGAGTATAACCTGTTGTCTTTGTTTCTGGGCATTTCTGGGGTTAGCAATGAGTCAAATCACTGTCGCTGATTTGTTCTATCAATATGCATGGGGTAATAGGCGATTTATAATTATCAAACTGAGAATTCCTACAGTAGATTCTTAGAGTTTAATATAATGTTCTGTGGCAACCCCCCCCCCCAAGCCCACAAAACTCTCTCTTCCCCCAACCTCTCATTTGATTTTTAAAAGCAGTTGGATCAGTGCCACTCTGTAAACTCATAGCTGAATAAACGAGTTAATGAAAAATAGTGTAGAATGAAGTTGCTAGGAAATTGCAATCGAAGTGGAATTATGCATATCATGACAGTCAAAATTTATTCTATTACATGTTTAGTATCATAAGTGATTGTTGTTTGATAGAACGTCCAGATTAGATTGGTGCCACACTTGTGTGCATGTGTTGATTCTGCATCATTTTTCTTCTGTGTACATGAATTATGTTATACATATATAAAGTAGGAATATGTTTGAAGCTTCATGTCTTGTTTCTGAGTGAGGATTAGATATTACTGGGAAGTATTAAGGGAAAATATTAACTTAGAATATTGTTTATCATATTTCCAAGTATAATGCTCCTGAGCATTCACTTAATGCTCAACTTGCTGAGGTTTTTCAGCACATGGTTAGTTTAAATAGCTTCTATAGTTTCTAAAGATTATTAGATATTTTTTATATGCTGTTTCAAATATTTGTTTCCTTTTCCCACTCTGAAGTGTATCGGGTGTTGGAACAGGTGTGAGAACGACTGCCTGCCAAATATAGATTGGGTCCTCAACCTTGCAAGAGCCGCGGTTCTTAGGCATGGAGTAAATGGACTTGTAATTGATCCATATAATGAGCTTGATCATCAGCGCTCTTCTTTCCAGTGAGTCATCTTCCATGCATCTGAGAATGATCTGACAACTAGGTCTGTGAATTGACTTGTGAACAATCCCTGCCCACTCTGTAGCCCACCATAAAATCCTATTTGAGTACTTCTCTTTTGATGTTGTCATGGATACCGTTGTTAGTCATTTTCTTTCATATATAAAACAGTTAACTATCAAATGCTTATTGTGAGTGCACACTTTACTCTTGCCATAGAGATAGAATAATGTAGACGTGGAAAGGACTCCCATCACATTCACTTGGGTATTTAAATGGAAAACCTGACAAGTAACTGAACTGTCTATAATCTTATATCAGGAACAGCTTCTTAGGAAGCCTGACAAGGCTCATGTCAAGAAAGAAATTCTTACATTCATAGAGTTCTCTAGATTCGTTTTTCTTTTGTTTTGGTGCTGTTCAGCATCTTTGCTTTATTTGTCTTTTGAAGTGAGTCAGTTCATTCGACTAGTTTGCATGCATTGTATTTAAAATGCTAATTTTGTATATCACAGGACTGAAACTGAATATGTAAGTCACATGCTGACAAAGATCAAACGATTTGCTCAATTTTAAAATGCTAATTTTGTATATCACAGGACTGAAACTGAATATGTAAGTCAGATGCTGACAAAGATCAAACGATTTGCTCAACATCATTCATGTCACGTTTGGTTCGTAGCGCATCCTAGACAGGTTAGCAACATTAAAACTCTGCATTTGGTCACAGAACTTGGTCATTTAGATAACTTCTAAACCTCTTACCAGTTGCATAATTGGGTTGGTGGTCCCCCAAATTTATACGACATCAGTGGGAGTGCACACTTCATAAACAAGTGTGATAATGGAATTGTCATTCATCGTAACCGGGATCCAGATGCTGGCACCATGGATATAGTTCAGGTTTGCTGTTATGCCAGACCACGACACGTCTTATAATCAATTAATGATATCTGTTGCCAGAATATTCACTTCTCCAAAGTTATAACTTGCCAACCATATCTGTCAAGGTTTGCGTGCGGAAGGTACGGAATAAAGTCATAGGAACCATTGGTGATGGCTACTTGTCGTACAACAGGTATGAAACTTCTTGATTGTTATTAAACATTCTGCATTCAATTCCTGGAAGGTCGGTTTTCAGTTCTTGATGTTGTAGTACGCTCTCACATTTGGTTGTCCTTACAGCTAGACACGCTCACAGGGGTATTCACAATAGATTATGTGCTTCACAAAATCATTATTAAGGAGCCCATGCATAAATATATTAAGGGTCTATTTGATTGCAAGCATGGAATTTGCATGGAAAGAGAATGAATTCTAGGCAACTGAATTCCCCATAACTTTTGTTGATAGGAAATGTCAATAACATGTGTTTGATGAGCATGGAACTGTACATGTGTTTGATTGCAAGGAAGGAATTTGCATTTTTTATTCCAGTTTGAAAAAAGAGTCCATTATTTTAGGAAATGTGGAATTCCTTGGAACACCAAACCCCCCCCCCCTTCTCTTTCCCGGGGTGGTAAATATTTTCCTTGTGTTTTATGGAATACATGGTCACGTGACCAAAAGTTGGAAAATATTTTCCGTGGAAAAAAGAAGCCAATTAAACAACTCAAAAGTGGGAATTTAGGTGGAAAACGAGCTTTTTCCATGGAAAATTTTTGCAATCAAACACACCGTAAGAGATCTAGCACGAAACCACATTGTCATCGTCCTTGACCTTGGTTCTTGTATTTTACATTTTCTTTTGCTTTAACTTCTACTTGCTTCAATCTCAAATTGCAAGATGAGAATTTCAATTTCTTGTATGATTTATGATGTGCTGCTGATCTTGACCACATTACAACAGGGTGACTGGTGAATATATGGATATCGATCCGTGAGCAAGAAAATGATATGCAGAATCCCTTCTTGCAGAATCTGGTTTTCCACACAATTTTGATGTTGTAGTCTAGCTTCATGCTTCTCAATGTGTCCCACAGAAGCACAACCTGACAGCAGAGTAGCTCATCTAGAATGTATTCATATTTTTCTTTCAGGGAAAAATGTTTCAGAGGTTTGCACTGACTTTGTATGTACGGCCTGTGGTCCGGTCGAGCATTTGTATGTAAATAATTGTTAAATTGATTACTGATGTGGATAGTCATGACAACCTATCTAACATTTGGTATGAATATTAGTGACACTTAATAGTAGAACGGTATCCTTAGTGACACTTCCAGCCACCAATGGAGAAAGCCTTGGGGAAATATTTCCTTTGATGGCTACGTACAGTCTGGCACTTGTTTGTTATGTGAGTTAAGGCTATGGCTCCACTCGTAAACTGCCATATCTTTCAGAAAATGATGGCTAAAGTCATAACAGAGTATCACATCAAATTGATTGTGGGTTGTTTTGTTTAGGGGTGGGGGTACTGTAGGAGTTTATTTACCTATAAATATACTAATCTTGGAGGACAAAAATCTCGCCAACCTTCCAACACAATGAGACTTCCAGCAGGCTTAGCAATAGTCCTATTTTCTTTAATCCTAGTACTTCCTCTTCCCCGGCAGGTTCAACCGGGAAGTTACGGGGAATTAGCTTATGGCACCACCTTTACCGAATGCATTCTCCTTCATTCAAATCCTCATTATCCAATCTCATCAGCAATATACTTTCCAAGCAACTCTTCATATTCATCTGCTTTGCAATTTTTCATAAGAAACCTAAGGTTCAACGATTCCGATACCCTCAAACCGGAACTCATTCTTACTGCTTTGTATGAATCCCATGTTCAAACAGCCATTATTTGTGCCAAATATCATGGCTTACAAATGAGAATTCGAAGTGGAGGCCATGATTTTGAGGGTAGCTCGTACGTGTCAGATGTTCCTTTCTTCATCCTTGACATGTTCAACCTTGGATCTTTTAATTTTAGTATAGAAGAGGAAACTGCGTGGATTGAAGCTGGTGCAATTGTTGGAGAACTTTATTACAAAATTGCTGAAAAGAGTAATGTTCATGGGTTCCCGACCGGAACCTGTCCCACGGCTGGTGTTGGGGGCCTTTTCAGCGGCGGTGGGTATGGATTCATGTCGAGGAAATACGGCCTCTCCATCGATCATATAGTTGATGCACGATTAGTAGATGTGAACGGCCAGGTTCTTGACCGAGCATCCATGGGGGAGGACTTGTTTTGGGCTATTAATGGAGGCGGCGCTGCCAGCTTCGGGGTTGTCCTTGCATACAAAATCAAGCTCGTTCGCATCCCACCCAAGGTAGCGTTTAACCACTTCATCTATAAGATGTCAAAAAAGATAAAAAAAAATCTTGTCTTTCTTTGTCCTTTATTATTATGATTGTGTGTGTATATATATTGTCAACTCTTGCATGGTTGGATTTAAAAGTTTAAGCTGTCAAATTTTGACTTTGACAGGTATCTATTTTCATAATAGAAAGGACTTACGCGCAAAATCTAACTGATATTGCATACAGTTTGCTATGAACAGTAGACAAGTTGGACGATGAGATATTCCTTAAAATGGTGATCAATGTCGTCAATGATACTGTTGGACCTGGGAAGAAGACGATACGAGGTACATTCCTCTGCTATTTTGTTGGAGATTCGACAGGACTATTTTCCCTCGTAAACAAGAAATATCCTCTACTGGGATTGAGAAAAACTGACTGTACAGAGCATGGTTGGGTTGAATCCCTAATTCGTTGGACCAATTTTCCAACTGGGACACCAGTAGAAGCTCTACTAAGTAGGGTTCACCCAAGGCTTCAATACCTCAAGAGAAAATCTGATTACCTCAAGAAGCCTATATCAAAACAAGGGTTGGAGTCAATATTCAAGAAAATGATTGAATTAGAAGCTCCATCGTTGAAGTTCTTTCCTTACGGAGGATTCATACCTAGAATTGCACCATGGGAAAAACCTTTTCCACATCTTGCCGGTAACATAGTGAAGATCGAATATGCTACCAACTGGGACGAGAATGGAGTCGAGGTTGCGTATCGTTACATAAACTTGACAAGAAGTCTTTATGATTTTATGACCCCTTTTGTCTCCAAATCAAGGGAAGCATTCTTCAACCATAGAGATTCTGACTTGGGAACCTGCAACCACAATGGCAGGAATAGTTACATTGAAGGAGCAGCTTATGGGACCAAATATTTTGAGGGTAATTTCGAAAGACTGGTGCGAATAAAAACGAGGGCCGATCCTGATAATTTCTTTAGATATGAACAAAGCATTCCGATCTTTCCATCAATTGGAAGTCAATGAGTTCGTCTACGTACTAAAAAATGAGATTCGTGCACTCTTCTTGGTTACCCGATGAATCAAAATTATCTGTAAATCAAACATCTGATCAGTTTACAGATTTTTGATTCTCAGTGTGCAATCAAAAGTGTACAAACAGTACTATTTCCTGTATGTGTGACCCTTTCAATTTCCTAAATTGCATGCAATAAATTATCTTTCTAGGACTATAGTTGGTCGTCCATCAAGTTCTAATTAATAATATAAGTTTCATTTCGTTTCTTGCACATGCAGCCAATTAGCTTGATATGATCGAGCTCCTTTATAAAACATTTTGAAATTATAGGATCTAGTTTTGAAAATGGGTTTCAATATCTTTATAAGTAATTCATTGGTTTATAAATTGTCACTCAGTGTCGTGATCAGGGGCGTAGCCACCTTAGGCCCAGTACGGTCGACAGACTGCACTGGACCTTGGCGTGCCCCAGTAAACAGTTGGGCTAGACCACAATGAATTTTCAGTGCGGTCCAGCCCATATAAAAAAAAATATTTTTCCTTCCATTTCTTGCCTTGGCCCAAATTTTGTTAACATTTTTTGGCGCATTTGATAAATGATGAAGGTCCAGACTCCATATCAGATGTGCTCTTTTAGACAACAAACTCCAACACCATTCCAAGCCTCCAAACTCCAAAGTCCAATTGACCTCTCGAGTCTCTCTCTCTCTCTCTCTCTCTCTCTCTCTCTCTCTCTCTCACAGTTGTCTCTCCGCCGTCGTCCAGGCTCCAGTAGGGAGCGCCGTTGGTCGTAGCACGGCAACAGCTAGAAGGCAGCACTGCAGCAGCCAGCAGGGCAGATGCAGACACATTGCCAACCAGTCCCACTCTCAGTCCGGTTTACCAAAAGTCCTGAATCATCTTTGCTTCTTTTCTTCTCAGTCTGTCGGTCAATTCAATTGGTAAGTCAGACTACTAAGACCAGTATTTAGTTAAGAATAATTGGGTATTTGTAATTTGAATGAATAATGATCAATTATTTAATTATGTTTATGAATTGCGTTTATTTATTCTTGCAATAATATTTGTTAGTTGTTACAAATTTTTATATGGTAAATGGTTTGGGTTTATTTAAGAATATTATGTTTATAGAGAGAGATATATATTTCAAACTTGATAATGAAGTTATTTTAAAGCGGTTTCAGAGTATGAAAACCCGCAAAGAATTGTTGCAAGGTACGGTCTTCAGATTTGACTTTTTTTCATTACAATCTTTTTATTTTCTACTGTTTAAAATTTGTGCCCTGACAACCGCCCTGCCAAAATGAAATTATTTTTGACTACACTCACCAAAATGTTGGCTACGCCCCTAGTTGTGATGCATGCTTTTGTTAAACTAAACATAGAAATTTACCATGGTTTTATCTACAGTTCCTATAAATTGTCATGTGGTGTCATGATGCATGCTTTTGTTAAACCAAACATAGAAATTTACCATGGTTTTATTTACTGTTCCGCGTCTAACAAAATTATCATGATTTTGTTAGATGTCGTGTGGTGTCTTTGTGATGTGTGCGTTCGTGTTATGTTATTTTCAAAAAACACAAGTCGTTTTTGGTTTATAAGTACATGCCAAACACAATGTTTGGGTTTAGATGAATATAAGACTTGTCAAATGGGTTATAGAATTGCTTGTGATGATTTATAGTTTATCAATGTAATGCTATTTAGCACTATTGATGCTTGGCACCATATTAAGGTGACACTAAATGATAAGTTGAATTAAGTGGATCATTTATTTATTCATTTAATTTCACTTATCATTTAATGACACATTGGATGCCACCTAGACTGGTGCAAAGCACCACTGGTGCTACATAGCATTATTCTAATTAATATAGATAAATGCATTAATTAATTTTCAATAATTAATATAGACAATGTTTTCCTTTATATATATATATATATATATATTTATAATCATAATAATTGCTTGAGATAAACGGGAAATTTTTTTTTATTGATCATAAAATTAACAAAAACATATCCACGCAACTACTCCAATAATAATTTAATCACCTTAATTATGTAAAAATCAAGTGATATTCCATGTTCCAATGGGGGCGGCCTTCAGCTTGATATATGTTAGTTAAAATAACTTTATTTTTTTAATTGACAAAAATAATTATATAAGCTCAATTATTGGTAATTAACTAGACAATGTTGCTTGTGCAAATGAACCAAACAAAATTCTATCCGTTGTTAATTGTTTTTTTTTTTTTTGAAAGTACAATTACAAACATGTATGATAGCAACACAGATGCGCATAGATATTTATTTTATTGAAACACAGCATCAAGAAAATCAATAATACAAACCCACATGTAGTGGAAATACACAAACTGCAATAAATGTAGAAAAATACCTCATATATGAAATTGAACCTGAAACCTTTAGGTCCTAGTACCTCAACCTAACCCCTAACCAAATGGGCTAGGCCTCATTGGTCATCCGTTGTTAATTGTTATGGATCGATATATATAAATAATATGCAACTTAATTACTCCACAAAAGCCATTGGTATTAAATAATGTGTTGTATATAGATGTAAGATGCTTATGAGTTGTGAGTAAATATAGGAGTATTTGTTTGAAAGAATGAAGTCACTTTAATATCTTTTCAACTTAATATAATTCTAGTGATACTTTGAAAATAAGAGTTAAAAAACGAATAAAAAAGTCTAAATTCTTTAAGAAGTCATGACTCATGTGGATGGTGAGCTCATTAAAGAACTTCCTCACTCAAAAATATATCGCCATTATATTAAGTTTTGGATTTAATAATATTTCCAAAACTTAATGAATCAATTAGAGAATCTTTAAAAATATAATTCCTCACTAACAATCAGAGCCAGGTAATCGTCAAAGGTTGTATATGATATTTTCGATTCTTCCATGATCGAGTCGAGTCTTTTTTTTTCTTTTTTTCTTTTTTTTTTAAAAAGAAAAAACTCATGCATTAAAAACATGACCCACCAAAGGTGCAAGAAGTAGCCGCATACAGTCATGCCATACAAAATCTTAAGACAAAGATAAAGCATAAGATGCTATACAGTCATAATATTAAATATTCATAATACAATAGAAAATAAGGTAACAAGAAATCTTTAGGCAAAACAAAACTAAAATTTGCTATAGGCACACAACTATAGCATAATAAGTTAATATGAATGACAAATTATTTATTATGTGATTTCAATACTTGTATCCAAAATCACATATCACATATCCTTTTAGGCAAAAATAAAAATATGAAAATGAAAACAAAAGTGGATTGATTTAACTGAAATATATGGTATTTTCATTTGTCTCCCTTCTAGCAAATGGAAGTTAATAATAGAGATACTTCAGATGACCTTCAAGATGCATTATGTCTTGATATCATGATAATTAAAATTTATCCTAGCATGATGATCTTACAAACACTTCTCCCAACAAAGAAGAATCTCTCAAACCAAGCACACATTTAATTATTTAACATGGAACAACAGTGCTAATTTATCAAACGAAATCTTGTTTTCATAGTTTCCACAAACCTCACCGAGATGAGAAATTTATAGTAAATGGTAAACTATAAAATGCAAGTAACGTAAATAGTTAGATTCATATAGTTATAGCCTTAACAGTTTTATGTGATTCTAGTTTGAAAAAATATTCAGCATGACTTGTAAAATAACAGGGAACTGAAATGCACTAGATATATAGATAACACTTTAAGGCAATCTAATACAGCATAACATATTGTACTTCTAGATCTAACCCTTTGATTTCACTTCCCTAACACCCCCAATTATTCCCCATTACAGTTTGAATTAAACAATTTCGACATTTCAACAGTGAATAATTTACATCAAAGAAGGTTTCTAGCTAATGTCACGACTAGAAGCATATTATAGTTTAACATAAAATTCACAACATATTAATCCATGCACAAATCACGAATACAACTTTAGAATGTTGGGAAACTTTGTGATTTGTGTGATATTGTGTAACTTAAAATTTAATCAAATAAAATAATGCATTTCAATAAACTAAGACAATAGAAATAGTAGAGAAAAATTAGAGTGGCTGGCCTAAGAGAGTCATGTAAAGACACTGTTCTAAAGTCGTGTTGGCCTCCCCTCGTGCAGGTACTATCGACGTTACACGGCTCTAAGATAAAACCCTTAGCTCTCAGCCAATACTCTATCCATGAGCATGATCACAGAGAGAGCCTATATCGTATTGCCAAAATAGTATAAACTATATTATACGTATAGGAGAATTTCTTAGGTTGTGTCTTCGTTCTTGTGTATATAAAACAATGAAATTAGCACTTATTTATAGTGCTGGAATCAAACCCCCCACATGAATGACAATAATAATATATTAACATTCTTGAAATAGAGGTAACAAGAGAAATTAAACTCAAAATTAAAATGAAATAAAAGGGAAATCGAAAAACAAAACAATTAAATCATGAATTTAAAACAAAATTAGGAATATTTTAAAGTTTTAAATAAAAAATAAGTTACAACAAGATATAGACACATAAAATATACAAATTTCAATTTTCTATCCCTCTTCTTTCACTTCTTTTTTACGTTTTCTCTCTTTATTTTCCATATTTTCTTCACAATGTTTTTGACACTTTCTACAACTAGACGTTCTTGAAGACATTATGGAGAAAAAATGAAAAATAAAGGAGAGGAAAAGATAAAAAAAAAGTGAAAGAAGAGAGAGAAAATTGAAATTTATAAATTTTATATGTCTATCTCTTTCCTCCACGTCACCCTAAAACTAGACAAGTAATGATAAACTTTCAGGTTGGTTCACCAATTAGTTCGCCGGCTGTGTTTTAATATGAAGGGTAAAACTACCAATTAAGGCATTTAAATAATTTGAGCTTTAGATATTTTAGGGTTAAAATTGTAAATTGATGAACTAATTAGTAAACCAATTTGGACATTTGAATTGGAGATGCTAGTCAAAGCCACTGTCACCCGATCACAGCCTGTATTATATGCTAAATCAGCAAAACAAAGCCATAAGCCATTAATGCGTCCTCTCCATTCTTCAGACCACTTGCAACCACGATTAATCTTCTCTTTGCTTCCTTGTCCCAAAAAGCCTTCTCCCTCAACGAAGATCCATTCTTGAGCACCGATCTGAGTCCATTTCTTTTTCATTTCATTTGTGAAGATGAACCATTTTATATCAATCAATTTTTCAAAAGACGATGGGTGACTTTCTATGAAAAATTCTGGCAATTGAAAGGTATTTATTTTTGAAGATGGATTTAAGAAGATGATGAAAATCAAGAACTCATCAGCTTCAAATGGACTATTTGTGAAACCAAAATCAGAATGGGGAACAAACAAATACAATAGATGCTTAGATGTTGTTTAACATTTAACATGGATTTAGTCATATTTTCTTAAATTAAGCAATTGAAGGGGAAAAAAAGGTATATGTTTGTATAGTTTTATTTTTTTTGCTAATCAAGTTAGATCGAATTTCAATAGGTTAAAAGCAAATAAGAAATGTTAGCCAAAAAAAAGGGAAATAAGAAATTAAAGAAAATATATAAAGGAAAATAGAAAAACAAAGATTTCACTTTTAGGCCCTAATAATTAAGCATAACTTGCTAGCATCGGAAATCAGGGGCGGAGTCAATGTAGGACGAGTGCTGTTCAATGATCGCACTGAATTTGGATGATAATTTTTGATTTAATTGTTAAATTGTCCCAACCGCCATGGATGAAGGCGAAAAAGTTGCAGACCTGGTGAAGAAGACGAAGAGATCGCGCAGGAAAGAGATGAATGGGTTTTTTTAGATGAAATGACATATCTATCCTTGCTTTAAGTGAATTTGGGCTTTTTTCTTGGCTGATATTGTTGGCCCAATATTGTTGTCTCAAAATAGTTGGATTTTATTGTTTTCTTTTGTTATGTCCAATTTCTTTTCTATTATTTTTAAAATTCTATATGCAATGGAGTAAGATTTCTTCCAGTTATGAAATTTCTCCTGGTTATGAAATTTTCTTTGTATTATGCAATTTGTGATTAATAAAATTTTAGAATACTTAATTATGTTGACAAATCAAATTATCACTTGAACCATCAAAAGTTAACTAATAACGAGAAAATTATACCAACAAACTACAAGTTTGAAACGACGACCGCACTGAACAAAAAGTCTGGCTTTACCTCTGTCGGAAATGATTTCCACGTAAAGCTGATAAATAAAACGAAAATGTCATTTATAAAAAAGTGTTTTAAAATTTCAAATACTTAAACCAAAAAAAAATGACGTCTCTTATTGTAAATGCTTTGTTCAATCGGCATTTTTTAGTTACATAATTATTTAAATTCGCTTATATGTACTACAATTTTAGAGCATTTAATATTATACAAGGTGAAAAAAACTAGTTTGTTTGAAAGAATGAAGTCAATTTAATATCTTTTCTACTTAATATAATTCTAGTGATACTTTGAAAATAAGGGTTAAAAACGAATAAAAAAGTCCAAATTCTTTAAGAAGTCATGACTCATATGGATGGTGACAGCTCATTAAAGAACTTCCTCACTCAAAAATATATCGCCATTATATTAAGTTTTAGATTTAATAATATTTCCAAAACTTAATGAATCAATTAGAGAATCTTAATTTAAAAATATAATTCCTCGTTAAAAATCAGAGTCAGGTAATCATCAATGGTTGTATATTATACTTTTGATTCTTCCATGATCGAGTCGAGTCTTTTTTTTTTCTTAAAAGGAAAACCTCATGCATTAAAAATGTGGCCCACCAAAGGCGCAAGAAGTAGCGGCATACAGTCATGCCATACAAAGTCTTGAGACAAATATAAAACACAAGATGCAATACTGTCATGATTGAGTTGAGTTAATCGTACAAAATTTGTTCTCATAGTTCCATGTGGTACTTTTCTACTCCATAAGGGAAATGTTAACTTTCTGTAGAAATTTTTCTCATGGCTCACCTAGTCAATTTTTCCTTTCTTATTTACATATCTCACTCCTAGAGACCACGACCACACTCACGAGGTACTCTTCATTACATAGAATGAGAATTCCACGTTTTACGATATCTCCATTATTTTTAATCCTTCTACTTTCCATTTTCCGGCAACCTGAAGTTTCGTCCGATGAATTATCATATGGCACCACCTTTTCCGGATGCCTCCTCCGCCGTTCCAATCCTTCTTTTTCAATCTCCTCGGCAATATATTTTCCAAATAACTCTCCGTACTTAACAGTTCTACAGTGTTATATCCGAAACCTAAGGTTC
>CAVNYN010270939.1:0-24451 GCA_963692815.1 Nyctanthes arbor-tristis | reverse complement strand
TCATTTAGGAAAACATATGAACTTACTAGCCTAGTGAGTGGAGTTTTATGATTAAACATGCTTTGAAAAGTCAAAAATACATCTTTTGTAAAAATCTCGTAAAATATACAAATCACTTCTCGGTTTTCATAATCTGATACATAATTTCAGCATAACATCAATATTGATAGAATCATTACACGCTAGAAGACACCATGAACATCTTTTCATTTGCTAATCATCATAAATCCACCCCAAAGTGTATCTACAATTTCTTGTCATCATGTAACCTTATTTATTTTACATCATATGCGCGTAGACACTAGCTTGGGTCATACATACCTTATGACCCCTTCACTCTTAGCGGCACAACAATCAGCTTGAGCCATATGCCCCTTCACCCGTAAGCTACATATTCATAACATTGGATACCCATTTGGGGGTTTTCATATATCATAAATCATATTTCAAGTCAAACATTTGTTAAAAATCATGAAGTATCATCTATATATTCTTTAATTAAAGGTAATTTTACCTGTAGTTGCCCCATTTTTCCCGCCTTTTTGTTGCGGTACTTGTGGTACAGCTACCTCTGGGTATTTGGGTACACATTTTCCATTTTTTTAATTACCTTTAATTACTTTTTTTTATTCTTTCCTATTTTCCCCCTTAGTTTTTTTGCATTTTGTATGGAGTTGATTGATTGCAGCCTTCGGAAATCTCGGTTAATCGAATCCCTAATTGATTCGATAGCTTCAACTCCTTAATGCTTCAATCTCTTTGAGTCCCTAATTGATACAAGTCCCTTAAATCTTCAAATCTGTGTGATCAATTTATCTCTATATCTGTTGTTAAGCGTGCATCATTGATTGCTATCGTGCGAATTTCTAATAGGCTTGTAGATTTGCCTGAGGTTGAAGATAGCATGGGCAATGTTTCGAATTGTCTGTTTACCGTGGTTTGCAACAAAGCAACTAGCTAATTGTGTTTCAAATTGAACCAAGGTGATGACGTTGTTCGATGTCCAAGAAATAAATTGATTCTCTTTCCCCATCAAATCTCCACTTCCATTCATAATCTCTCATTGTGTTTCTAAAACTTCTTGTGTTTCAATTCTTTATATGGTAATTCTGTCCTGGAAACCATGTAAGTTTCTTCAAAGTACTGGATCACATAGTGTTAATTCTGTACTTTTATTTTGACTTTGTAAAATTCAGGTATGTAGGCTTTGTCATATATATATATATATATATATTTTATTTGCACTAGGCATCTCAGCTTACGCCAGACTAATCCTGAGTATTCAGGACCCTTCTGTTTAGAACTCTATAGGAGGTAAATCACAGGATGTGCCTTAACTAGTCCCTAGTTTCCCCCACAAAGTTGTACACTTCCGCGTACAAGGTAGTCCATCGCTACACCTCTAACACTTGGCATTGATGTGCAAATAATCCCTCCAAATGCCTTTAATGGGTTTTGAACTCCCCACCTTACTGCTAGAAGCAAGCCTTTGCGCTGATTGTTCGACCAGTTGAGCTATGCCCCGAGGGGCATATTTTCTCTATCTATATATTCTTGAAATTAGCCTTTATGTATTTTCCTCTATCTGCGGATTACTATAAAAACAGTGTTTTAATAAAGCCTCTGCAAATTTTTTGCAAGCTTTTTATTGATATTTATTTGTAATTTGTCCCAAAACTTCTCGAGTAAGTTTATCCGCCACACGATTAACATTTTAGTGATTAACAAATTAAAAGTTTGTTGGTTACCTAATTGTCTACTTGACTGCGTTGAATCATGATTGTGTAATTTTATGGTTGTTATTTTATTTTACCCATTTGAATAGCCTTTTTTGATTGTACAGTTTATTTTTAATAAATATTGACATAATTCTTGTGTGCTATTAGATACCCTAAGTTTATAAACTTACTACTTTACATCAATTAAAGAGCTATTTGCTAGCACAAGTTTACTTCACATTTCATGAGATGGAGTGTTGGAAACTCATTTTAATTATTAAGCGAGAATGCATTTTATCTTTTTGTTCATTTCTTTGATTATTTTCCATTGTATAGACTCACAGAATCTTCTATAAGTAAAATAGTGCAGCAAGTTATGAACCACATCATTGACTTAGTTTCTTTGAATTTCTCTTATTACGGAAAGCGTATGTTAAATATAAACATTCAAAAGGATAATGGAAACATTTCTTTGTACATAAGTCATGCTCTGTGCATATTTTGATCTTTTACTTTTCACTAAGATCATTTTATTTATCTATTTATTATTTTTTTAATTTCAATTTCTGGTGCATTTATTTTTCTAGGTCATTGAATACATCAGTGAATAAGGGGGCTCTACGTTGCAGACAAAAGAGAGCGTGAATATTGGTAAGAGACTGCAGTACATGAGTTCTTGCTATTTCTTTAGGATAAAAAGATAAATATGTATAGTTGATGTCATGCCACCTGTAAAGGAGATTGCTCGGTTTGTGAGCCATTTGTGTCACGTATGCCTTACCAACTTTTTTTCTAATATTAGAATTTCAAATGAAGTCAAGTTGTGCATGATTTATTCATAATTTGGAAGCTTCACGACACATTTTCAGCCGTGTGTTGGAGTCCTAAAATTCAACTAGTTACCCTGACATAGTATCTCATTGTATGAATTCCTTGATTGTCAATTTATCTTCCAAACTGAAAAGTCTTCTACCCTTTTGAAATTCAAGAATTGCATATATTGTAGACTCATAGAAGATAACAAGTTACTTTATTTAGATTCTTTGTCTTATTATTATCTAATATAAGTTGCTGTCTGTATGATAATGAGGAAATAGGTTTGGGAATTTCAGCTTATTGATTTTTGCTGCTAATTACACTGCGAGAAGGGAAGTTAGGAAAGGATGTTTACCTGACGAAATTAGATTAGTTGCCAGAAATCATGTACTGGAGTATGACATGAGTGGTATTCATTGCTTGAAAATGAGGTTCTTCCTTTTAGCGTCTTGAGAAAATTGAAACTTATTTTTCTTACTAAAAATGTTTCATACGTGTACTTTGTCGAGTCAAAGAGACACATAGGATAATTCTGACACAGAAAACAGGACAAAATTAGGCCTTGATGGCTTGAATCCCTTTTTCCCCCCACTTTCTTTCCAGCTGTTGGATTTCTGTTTTGTCCTTTGTTACTTTTTAATCTTAGACATTGACTGATCAAAATTTCTTGGGTACTACACTGCATAGACTCGTTTTTCATGATGCCTTCTATCACGAAAGGCAAATTTGATGACTAATAGTTTTGCATATTCTACTTTAGAATAATAATTCATTTTCATTGTAGAGAGATTTTTGGTTCTGTTGTTCAAGTGATAAATATCAATGAATTGGGTCTAACCCTTAGAAGCATTTTAATGTGACTACAGCGTGCTGTGCAGGCAGTTGACAGCAGATGTTATTGCTATATAAGTAGTGGTATTGTTGGCTGTGTTCTGCGGGGCTTATGGTTAGTAATTATTTGCCGGCCAATAATGCTCTGGCAGTAAGTTTGATTATGATCCTTCTTTGTTCTCTGGATTTCAGCCAAGAGGTATTCACTTCAATCATCTTGCCCAAATCATCATATGTTTATGTGCAACATTTGGTTCATGTATTTAATTTATACGTTTGAAGAATTGACTTCAGTATGCTATTCGGGCCTTGATTTTGACCATGGCTGAATTACTATACTCCAATTTACGGATATTACCATACATTTACATGAAAGTTTGCATTAGAAAAAGTGGTAGTTCATATGACATTTGCAGCAGTCCTCTTTTTTTTTCTGATTGATATACTAGAGCTACAAGCTAAGAGTTAAATTTTGAACTTGATGTAACATACTTTGGGATTGAAGTTTTATTATGCCATATCACTAAGATGATAATATGTGCTCTCCTTATTTTTGTATACAATAACTAGATCAAGTGTGTAGCCTGCAGAAAATAAAAAAAGTCAGCTCAGAAAACCAGTGGAGTGGAGGAATCTCATATGCACAAGAAAAGACAACACTCAAGAAAATGTGGGATACTGTTTAGTTCTTCTCTATGATGGAGATGGTAGTGACCACAATGCCTTTACCATAGTGGGCAAAGGGGAGTTGTCCACAATTATATGTTACTATTTCAAGGATTACAAATGAGAATGATTGGAGATATTTATTTTAGTGATGATGGTGCCAATCAAATTTAGAAACATATGTAGTTTTGGATGTGTCTTTCAAAATTGTAACTTTCTTGCATTCTTTGAATTTTATAAAAATTTAATACAATACAATGGTTATTTCCTACAATTTCATTGGCTTTGTATTTGTAGTAGTAGCGAATCCAACCCCCAAACTAAATGTGTTCTGCATATGTATGTTTCGTGCATTACACGGGTGTTATACTAGTTTCATATAAAAATCCATATGAATATCAACTTTTATGAAATTTCATGAAAATACATGGTGATCATAAAATATTTGAAATTCATGTGAAATCTAAGCATAATAAAATTTTCATTTAGAAAGAAGAAGAGAAGAATTCCACTTACCGGCTAAATAGCAATATAGCTCCTTTCGTGTTTCATTTCATGTTAATCCTTATCATTTCCTGTAACATAGGTAAAAGTTCTACTTTAACATCTAATTCCTTTCTATTTCACAATTCACACATATAACTCAATTCTCTTACCAACACGTCACTTAATTCTTTTACATATCTTTTCTCAATCCTACTATCTTTTTTCTAGCTTTTTTACCAATTAAAAACTTTCTAGTTCAACTAATTTTTATCATGAAATTTCCTTTTTGATCACAAGTCATATATTCCATTAAATACTTCATGATTTCTTCATTCCCGAAAAGATACATGATTGTTCCCTTCATACAATTATTCTAGACTACTTCATCTTACATTGTGCCATAGTAGCACATATTAAAGTCTCAAATACCCACTAATTCTTCATTTTCACATTAAACTGAACTCTTCCGTCAATGATGTGAACTACTTATTCAATCGAGATTTAGTTTAACTCTTCAAATGACGATTGTTAAGTTTTTCTGTTCGGCAATGCACATTTAAAACCATTTTACAATCAGGATCAATGTCGTACGCTTATATAATTCTACTAGGAGGTAGAAAACTCATATAAGTTCATCATATATGAAATTGAGCTCTAGAAAACCACGTTGGAAATGCCAAAATATTTTTCTACTTCCCAAATCTGTTCTCGAGTAGAAACTGACCAGCCTAACAAAATATGTCATAAAAACTCCTACCGGTCTCCAAATGGTGTTATTCAAATTCCGAATGATAGACAACGTATATACGATCATTTTTCAACTTGTATCTTGCTAAAATTCAACATATACTATCATTTATGACCTCTTAAAGTTGAAGGGCAGAACAACATGCATTTATATTCTATGCCTAACTCCTTTATTAAGTTCATACGTATATGCTTGGCTTTCTAAAATTCAATATTAACCTTTGATGCTTTTCTTCTTATTGAAGAAATGGCTTTCATTCTTACTATAAATATAGAAAACTTCATTTAATTTAACAACAGACCATGGAATTCACTTGTAAGTTCCAAAGAATACTTCATTCAGAAGAAATTCAGCTTCGAATTTTCCTTCTCAGCTATAATTTCACATATCAACTTTGCATAATTCTTTACTAAACCTTGTATGATTATATTTTCATGTCCAATAATAATTTCATGCCATTTAACCTTATAGGAAGACTACATCATAACTAAGTACTTAATTCCATAAAATTTTCTTAAATTAACCTCAATAACTTTAACCCAAAATCTCATATCATACATATGCTTCAAGAAATTCAAATACATGTAGTCTATATCAACAAATTAGTCATTATCCTCTTTAAAATTTATAACATCAAACAATATATCAAACCCCAAATTAAATATAGTATAGAATTAAAGCTCTACTTACCTCTTGAAACTAAACTAAAAGCATAAAACCAATGTTGATCAAAAATCCCGCTTCAAACCTATTTATCCCTAATTCTATAATGTAAGGAATACACATGCATGTAGAATTATCTTCAATGGAGACCAACGCCCTCTCTCTCTCTCTCTGTGTGTGTGTATTTGTATATATGTACATAGACACAAATATACATACAAATCAACATAAAAATTTCGGAAAACCCCATATAACATGTGGTTGGCAGGAATTGAATGCAAAATGTTAAGAATTCCAAGACCTCACCTTAAGGTCCTTAACTAATTGGGTTTGATCTTACTGATTTTATTTTTTCGTTTAGATATGCTGACTTCTACAGCAAATCATGTCAAATAAAATAAAATTCATACAATGACGTCTTTGATTATTTGATCTACCTACCTTTTGGGAAAAAAAAGAGGGAAAATCGCAGTCTAGAATTCTAATTCGACACTTTTGACCATTAAAAAATAATGTGTTTAATGGTTTTAATCTATACATACATACATACATACATACATACATACATACATAATAATAATATATACATACATACATACATATATATATATATATTAAAGTATAGTTGGTTGGTAAAATTATAAAATTATATGGCACAATTGATAGATATTTTTTCCTATAGTACTTATCTGGCACCATTGCTTATGATGTCATATCACACAATGAGTTTTTCATAAAAAAATCTTTTTACAAATCTAATAGTAAAGAATTGAACTAATGACCTACACATTAAGAAATTGACAATCGAGTTAGCAATGACTCACCGGTTGAACCAGAAACTCAATAGCCCAATATAGTTATCGGGTCAATAATCAAGTCAATATTCAAAACTATAGTTGAGTTCATATTTACGCTACAACAACTTCATCGTGTACAAAGAATTACAATCAAAGATAATTTCCTAAATTAAAACATGTGCAGGGCTCGTCATATTATCACTTTTTTCATAAAAAATGTACAAATATAATGTTAAATGATTGAACTTATGACGTACATGTCAAAAAGTAGCTTTTAAATCATTGTGCTAACACTTTTTTTTTTTTTGGCTGAGTTTATGGTTACGCTACAATGACTCTATGGCGTATAAAGAATTGCAATCAAAGATAATTTCCTAAATCAAAACATGTACAAGGCTCGTCTTCTTGTTACTTTTTTCATAAAAATATTATTACAAATCTAATGGTGAATTATTGAACTTATAACGTGCATGTCAAGAATTGTAGTTTTCAAATCATTCTGCTCTTGTGTATACAATTACCGGGTCAATAACCGAATCAATATCAAGAAGTAGCTTCGAAACTATTCTGCCAACTCTTTTTATTTTTTTTGGTTTATAATTTTCGTACGAAGATAAGAAGAATGATTGAGTATTTTCTACAAATTTATCAAATATAAGTTAAAATTTTTTAATATTTTGTATTAAGTTTTATGGGGGAGTATTTGTAATTTCATCATTGCAATTGTTCATATATGTTTATTAAAATTAAAATAGGTATATGACTCATTGGTACTTTACTTCATTGTTCATTATATAAATGTGAGTTTTAGGGAACTAACTACTAAACTTTCAATTTATATTGTATATGAGTTCAATTAAATATGATATTTCAATAGTTAGAGATTCAGTTTTTTGACATGGTTTGTGCTCCAATTCTTATGATATGTGGTGGGTGTTAAAGAACATTTTGAAGAATTAATTGGTCTGTAAAAAAAAAAAAAAAGATTGATTGGCAGGAGATAATAAGATCCTCCACAGCCGTATATTCTATAAACCATTTCTATTTTTTATTCTTTCAAACAGTAAACATAATAATAGTTTTTTTTAAACATATTTTTTTTATAACTTTTAATAACCATTATATATTCCTATTACTGATTTCCACTATGATATAAACAAATAGATATTTAGTTATTTTACTATGAGTTCAATAGATGTCTGTATATATTTTCTTAATATTTATATTGCTAAAGATTACATGTATTATAACATTTTCATTAGGTGACATTTCTTAATAGTCATATATTTCATTTATCTAATCATAAATTATAGGACATGGATGCACTCCGTAATACCAATTTGAAATTCAACTAACAATTCATTGATCTTAACATACGTTCCACACAATATGGAATTATCTATAATGAAGACCCATATTGCTGTATTCCATTAAGCAACAAATTTTGGTCTCATTTTTCTTTGTTCAGTGCATGCATTACCAATGAAATATTTTTTAATTGTTTCTCCTAATATTTTTGAAGTACACTTATGTGAAACACCTATATGTACTCATTATTCAAATAAAGTCTCGTAAATACAATTTACAGTCATAATTTTCTTTACATTAACACGTGTAATGTGAATTTCAATATATGAGCTAACACGTACTCTTGGAAATAATTAAAATACAAAATAGAGAATTTGTTACACACTGCTAAGCAGCATAGAATGAACATAATTGTATAGAGACCGTGTATTTTAGTTTCTCTGTGACATAAACCATGACAAACACAATTACGCTACTTTTGCTATATGAAATTTATCTAGAACTTTACCCTTGCAACACACGGGTGGAAATCTAGTTTAAAAATAAATTATGTCTTATGAATCCACATGTTAGCCTCTAGTATAACTAATAGTGCGAATTATATTACTCTTAAAGTAACAAAATTTTGTTGCTTGCATTTTAATTAACACAAATCACGTCTCAAAGACATTGAATATTCTCTTTTGATTACTTTAACACTTGTGTTATGTAACTATTCACTATTTAGAGTCTTATAAATATAGCAAATGTTTGGCAAATCATTTAGTGAGGATTCGATTATGATTTTAAATTAAAATGAAAAAAATTTAAAATCCGTTTGCAATTTCATTTCAATGATTTTTAATGTGAAGTAAGAAAGGGAATGTGTGATATTGAATGATGGAAATTTACACAGTATATGTAGGTCCCATAAAATAAAATATGTGAATGTGATTGGTTTGACCAATTTTTATTTAAAAATATAATTGATTTGCAAACATGGGCTTAATTAGGTGAAACAAGTAATCATTTAAAATATATATGATTATAATTAAGCAATTATCAAATAAATGATAAATCTAAATCTATATATATTATAACAGTAAGGTCCCTTTGCTTTTTTTCCCGCCAATTTTTTTGCCTTTTTAGAAATTTTGTCTCGTCTGCTTTTTATAGAAATTTTTGTGCATTAAAATTATTTGCATTAAAATTATTAGTGATGTCACTAATGACATCACCTTTCAAGTATTATGTTATTTCCTCATTATTTTAGTCCTAATTTTCTCTATTATTTTTTCTGCCTTCTCTCTTTCGTTCTTATTAATCATACATTTTTGAATGAATTCTTAATATGGGAAATCATCTTTACACAACTCTCTTTCCCTTATGTTGTGTAATCTAATTTCTTTGTGTTTAAAATTATTATATCCTTTTCCTATTTAAATTATTCATTTTTCTTTGTGTAATCCTCTGCTTGGATTCATGGTCCTAGATAATATTTTGATTGTTTTAGATCTTATCGATTAGTGGAATCGTTTGGAATTTTTTCTTATTCTTTTTCGTGTTTATTTACGCATTACATCAATCATTAGATTGTTTATCAAGTTGTGACTTTTTTTAATTTCTTTTCAAGTCTCTGCGAGTTTACTGGGATTAAGTAGTAGATTTGTTTAGCGTCTTATTGTTCATAAAAGTTAAGCTTAAAGGATCATCATGTGGATGAACATATTATGTCTTATAATCATTGGCTTAATTTTCTTGTGAGACAGCCTATGATTGAAAGATACATTCTACCAACTGGCGTTTGTCCTTTCCTCCTCTCTCATTTGACACCGTATCGCAATTTTTGAATGATGCATTTGTCTATGTTTGGGTTGTATGCATTATTTACAATTGAAACATATACTTAATGAGGTCATTCTTTGTGCATATATAGGTGTATTATGTCATACTTGCTTGAGGAAGTTATAGTCAAGAGGTTAGTCCCACTGTGATCTATGCTTTAATCCATTCATAATGATTTTTATATGCGTTTAAAAATTTTATTTTACGAGTACGGTTTTCATTCAATAATACAATAAATATTTTTCAATACATCTAATAATTTAAATTTTTATCAAATTTTTTGCTATGGGCGCGTTGCATATTTTGAAGAATTTTATTCTGCGAAGTAGGAAGTTTAAAGTAATACATATTAATTAATTTAATAAGCTTGCCTTTAGTTGATTAATGTGGTTTAGGTGTTTTTATCAAATGTGAACTTTTTTGAATGGTATTGAATGTAACTTAGTACAGTCCAAAGAACTTTTGTGTGCTCAATTCTTTGGAAGCATACTTTTTTCCCTTTCTCCTAAGCCAAATCACCTTTCTTAGAATATTAAATGCTAAATCAGTTAGTTGAGCACTAAGCTCGATTTGTTGATTATATAGTAGATTTTATATATTCAATGTCATAAAAGTTATGCTACTTGCATCAAAAAACAAACAAAAAATTTTAGTAAAACTGACACATGACAGCATCATATTTTTCAACACATCACGTCACTTTTCAATTAATGGTTATCACATAAGCTATATGTTCTTTTTGTCTAACTTTTTGTCTTTTATTTTGTCTAATTAGAATTATTCATATATATATAAGTGATTGATCATGTGCAATGTAGGTAAAAGCAATTGAATGTACTAAAAACTGACACATGACAGCATCATATTTTTCAACACATCACGTCACTTTTCAATTAATGGTTATCACATAAGCTATATGTTCTTTTTGTCTAACTTTTTGTCTTTTATTTTGTCTAATTAGAATTATTCATATATATATAAGTGATTGATCATGTGCAATGTAGGTAAAAGCAATTGAATGTACTAAAAACTGACACATGACAGCATCATATTTTTCAACACATCACGTCACTTTTCAATTAATGGTTATCACATAAGCTATATGTTCTTTTTGTCTAACTTTTTGTCTTTTATTTTGTCTAATTAGAATTATTCATATATATATAAGTGATTGATCATGTGCAATGTAGGTAAAAGCAATTGAATGTACTAAAAACTGACACATGACAGCATCATATTTTTCAACACATCACGTCACTTTTCAATTAATGGTTATCACATAAGCTATATGTTCTTTTTGTCTAACTTTTTGTCTTTTATTTTGTCTAATTAGAATTATTCATATATATATAAGTGATTGATCATGTGCAATGTAGGTAAAAGCAATTGAATGTATATAAATATAGAAACAAAAAAAACTTGAAATAGGAGTATTTCGGCTCGGACTTTCAGCTTTCAAGATTTGAGTGCTGATAGGCTTTGATCTTGACAGTTTATTCGGTGAAACCTATTACACAACTACTTTTTGGTCACAGCTTATGGATTATACTTTTTTCAAAGTCCTATCTTTTGTACATATTTCATGTTATAATGATAAACAAATTTGGAGGAGGTTTTGTTTCTATTATGACATTTCTTTGTCATCTCAAATTATGTTGTACAACACTAGATCAATAGGGGTTTTTTTATAGAGAGCTTAATCAAATTCTTATGTTGTACAATTGTATTGATAGAGAACCAGTTCTATTTTCTCTTTGAATTTTAACTACATTAAGTGTCTAATATATCTTTCATTAAATGTTTTGCCTCTTTTAAAATCATATCATTTCAAATTTTAATGCGATTGAATACCTGATATTATTGTTATTATTTTCGTGCAACGTGCAGGTGATAATTCTAGTTATAATGAGAAAAAGAAAACGAGATACAAACGCCAAAAATTGGGAGTTAATGTAAATTCCCTGATTATGCCTGCAGGACCATTGTTTAAAGAATTTAATGAGACAAGAAAAAATAAAAGAACGAAGACAAATTTAAGGACTATCAAAACTTTTCACTATATGATTCAAGTCGTTACAATTATATAAAATTTCACTCACCAACTCACAACCCCCAAGTATTACAAGAAAATTCCAAAACTTTACAGCACCTAATTTTCTACTCTTTGAACAAACCTCAAAAAGTTATAAAAAAAACTCACAAGATACTAAGCTCACCAATTTTTCTCTCAAAGACATAAGTCACGCTTGTACATGAAAGAAGAGGAAAACACCTCTATTTATAGGGTTTCATTGACTTGGAAGACAAGACAATTCCTTCTAAGATTTGGATTCCTTTTCCTCCAAGAATTCTTCTTCTTTTCTTTTCCTTTTCCTTTTCAACTTTGGATTATTTTTGGTAACAAATCCAACAATCTCCACCTTACTAAAATAAGCCAAAATTTTCATCTTTTTCAGTCTTATACATAATACTTGTGAAATTACTAGGCAAGTCTTTGGTACACTTTGACAATCTCATACTCCACCACATGAGTATAACTACTTCGAATTAACAATAAATTCCAAGCATTTCATCGGCTCAATGTCGAAATAAACTTGCTGAAATTTGTGATGCAACTCTCTTGTTGACTTTCCAGAGAGCTCATTAGCTGTTAACATTACCACAACCACACACCTGTATCACTTTCACCCAATGCCCGTGTGTAAATATAACCGCTAGAAGTAACACACATCTTTTTCCATGGCACCTAGCGACACGCCATGAGGATGTACCCACTTACTTCATAGCATTTCACTTATCACAAAGAGAGTTGAGTTGTCCGAATTCTTTGAACTAGTAGTTGAACCTGCTCTCTCTTGGATAATCTCTTCTGACGTGATCGGGTGCTCTGCGGTTTCAACAAATTACTTTCCTCTTTCCAGAGTTCTTCCTCTTCGGACTTACTACTAGATTCAATGAGTTTTCAAATGAAATATTACTTCCACCATTCAACCTCTTTTCTTCAGAAATTAATTTACTCGTGACTTCTGCAAAATTCACCGTCGCTTTTCCATAATTAAAATAGGCTTGATATACTCATAAGACGCTAGAAGAGACCAGATGATGTAACATCCCGTAAAAATTTAACAATAAATTTGTTAATATGATAATCACGCTGATAACGATAGGATGTTATCATCATTTATACACTAAGATTGAAAGTTGTTACTCAAATAAATGAATAAGGATTAGCAAAATTATTCTATAAATACATGTTGCTTAATTTGTCAAAAGCAGGAAACACTTTTTATTTTTTTAAATTGCCAAATTTAATACATCTGTTAGTTTGTAAATTTATCAAGACACTTGCTATCCTCACAAATTGAAATGTGTTAGTTTTGTAACTTATCAAGACACTTGGCATTCTCACAAATTGAAATGTGTTAGTTTTACAAGCTTATAAAGACACTTGGCACTTTTGATATTTGTGGATTCCAATTAACATTTAACAATAATTAATTCTAAACATCTATAAAAGGGGCCAAAACACCAAAAATTCGTCTAAAAATTAACAATTCCATAAAACACCAAATAAAACTCCTCAAAACACTCTTTTTGCATTAAAAATAAAACCCTCTCTATATACATATAAAATCCCCACTTAAATAAGACACTTTGCTTTTGAAATATCAAAGTTTTAAAGGCATCTTTCTTATAAAATTGTTCAAAGAATCATTGTGGCAAAAGGTGAGTAATCAATACTTTGGTTCCTTTTCATATAATATTTTCTTAAGACATGCATGGATTCTGGTATTGGTTTGTCACAATGGTATCATTAAAACAATTGGGATTCTGATGCATTGTCATTACGTAAAGACATTGGTTTGTTGTAATGGTATCATTAGTTAACGCCTTACTCGTTTTGAATTACTTTGTGGAATATGACTTTGCTACGTAATCTTGGTCATATTGGCTATGTGATATTCTTTGTGGTATTATGACCGTGCTATGTGGTCTTGGCCATTTTGAATTGATATTGAATCATGTGCGCACCACGGGTAGTAGTTAACTAGTGATAGGGCCCTTTCATGCATTCAAAGACTTTATGACCTTGTATGGTTTTCTTTTAAAATATATTTCTTAAACGAAAGGTAAATCAAGGTATTTTGTTACTCACTGAGTACGTTATACTCACTCCCCTATTTTCTACCATTTTGTAGATAATGTAAGTAAGATATTAGCAAAGCAAGCCAAGGACCGGAGCGTGCTCGTAGATGGAAGTGGATTTTACATGTAGAATGAGACACGTCTTTAGAGTCATAAAATATATTTTGGCTATAAATGTACTTAAGAACTATACTTGAGTCTCGTACTTTTTGTATCGATAAGTATGCCAATAGAAAAAGTTTTACTTAGCTAAGTTAATAATGAAATATTTATGTAACCCGTAGTGTTCTTTGAACCTTTTTAAATTTACATAAAGTCATGTAAAGTGTTTGTTTTGTAAGTCTCGTCCTCACTAATTGTACAAAAATGAAATCAAACTTAAACACTTCTGCTCTCGAATGCAAACAACAATAATAATGGAAAATTTGAGGGGGTGTAACAGATGAGCCTTAATGTTTTATCTTCATCTTCAACTTTAACTCCAATGGATTCCAGTTTAGAAATGATGTCATTGAGAACGCTGAGATGATCTGAAATTTGAAGACCTTCATCCATTCGTAAAGAATGAAACTGTTCTTTCAGATGCAACAGATTTGAGAGGCTCTTTGTCTGATATAATTTTTCAAGTTTCTCCTAAAGTTCCTTTGCTGAAAATATTCCATTCACGTTTGCAAGGACCTTTTTGGCTAGCTGAAGACGTATTATATTTGCTGCTTTCAAATCCAACTCTTCCTAATCTTCATCGCTCATATCGAGTTTGACAGCTCCACCGTCATCTCTAATAACAACTGATTTTTCTTTGTTGAAACTCGGGTTTGGCTTTCCCTTCAGAGCCTTGTGCAGTACAAACTGAATTAAGACATCCCGGACTTGTACTTGCCACAAGCCGAAATTGATTCTACCATCAAATTTCTCTATTTCATATTTTGCAATATCTTTCATGTACTCCATCTTGAATAAAACCTGACTCTCTGATATCACTGTTGGGAGTTAATGTAAATTCGTCAATTACGCCCGCATGACCGTTATTTAAGGAATTTAATAAGACAAGGAAAATTAAAAGAATGAAGACAAATTTAAGGACTATCAAAGCTTTTCAGTATATGATTCAAGTCGTTACAACTATATAGAAATTTACTCACCAACCCACAACCCCCAAGTATTACAAGAAAAATACCAAAATTTTACAACACTTAATTTTCTACTCTTTGAACAAACTTCAAAAAGTTACAAGAAAAACTCACAAGATACTAAGCTCACCAATTTTTCTCTCAAAAATTTAAGTCACTCTTGTACATAAAAGAAGAGGAAAATACCTTTATTTATAGGGTTTCATTGACTTGGATGATAAGACAATTCCTTCTTTGGATTCCTTTTTCTCTAAGAATTCTTCTTTTCTTTTTCAACTTTGAATTATTTTTAGCATTAAATCCTACATCAAGTACCATACATCTAGACATAATACGTATGATTTGACGTATTTTTAGCCGTTGATGTGGTTTATCTGTGCGGTAATGTGCTAATAACACGCCATCTCCTACATGCCTGCACTCTTTAGTTGCGGTTTTCAGTATCATGAATGAGCAGTATGTTGAGTCCTTTTACAAAAGATCCTTATTCTTATTTAACACGAATTTAATAAAAACAGTCTCACACACTTAAAGAGACATATGGAATTTGGTCCGGTTAAGTACAAAACTATCAATGATCGTACAAGTGTCGCGACTTCCAATTCCACCTATCTGTCCACAGTGAAAAACGCCAGATGGTCAGTTAATTATATTTATATACGGAGCAAAATTTGCATATTGGGACCTGAGGTATTAATGTAGAAGAACATTAGTCCACTTCCTGAAAAAAGGAGTTAAAGCGGTCTCCAATCCTTTAAAATTTTTGCGTGGTAACCTCACGTTCTTACTGCCCCGCGATTTTTCTTGTCAGGGCCTCAGGGGACCAAATAATGTGGTTGTGTATCTGAATCATAAACTACCCTCAAAGTGAAGCTAAAATAGAAAGAACAAGTGTTCACCCTTTAGCTTATAAATTCTCAACCAGAGAGTTATTTGAGTATAAACACTATTATATATATTATATAACTTTTATTTTTTCACTCGTTAGGTCAAAATTATTTGAAATTCTTGTTTTGGTAAATAGTGAGAAGGAAGGCTCCTCCTAGCTAGCCTTGCAAGAACGTGTTGCTAAGGGTCGGTTTGGCTACCATTTATAAATGAGTTTATTAATAAAAAAATTTAAAATTCAAATTTTGCACATGTGGCGTAATTTAATTCAGTCATGAGGAGTTTTTTTTTTTTTTTAAATACAAGGGGAAGATAGGGGGAGGGAAGAGGAAACAGGAGAGGGACATGTGTGTTTCGAATTCATGGCTTCTTAGCTAAAATATGAAAATTTAACCATTACGATATACGTTCGAACCACAAGTTACATTGGAGTTAATGATTAAAATATTGTAAAGACTTACATACCAACGAGGTGGTTTAATGGTATATTCTTTAATGTGTTTAAAATTTGAAGTTCAAACTCATTTATTTGTAAATGGAGTTGATTTATAAATAATAGCCGTACACTATAGGTATTGTAAATTCTACTTGTCTGATGATTGATTGTTTTATTGTGATAAAATGCTTTTATTCAAATTGGTATTGTAAATTTTACTTGCCTTATCATTGTTTGTACTTGACCAGAAAAATTCGCATTTCCAGCATCATCAATTTTGGGGGGCATCTATGGAGATCAAACCCATGACGTTGTTTATATTTTCAGCTCGTATCAAATCAATTTTTCAGAAATAATTTTGTAAAGTGTGTTCTTTTTATTTATTTTTAGTACAACGAAATGAGGAATTATAGGGGCGGGAATGATGATTTGAGCCATAATCAAATATAAAATATACCAGTAAGAAGGTGTTTTTACTACTAAGACAAGCCTCTTAGTCAACTGATGTATTTATTTATTCAGTTACTAGATTTTCATTCGTACATTGTGCGAGATAGCTTAATATTGTGTAATAATAAAATTCAATACATTAACTAAACCCAATAATCATGATATGTCAAATTATTTATGTCAAAATTTTTCGTTGGGACGTATGTTTTATGAATGAATTTTTTGATGATAATATGCCAAACTATTTGCGTCAATCCAACTGTACATTTTGTATATTAAAAGAATTGTCTAAAAATATTAACAATATACGTGGAATAAAAAAGTGCATCTGATTATAAAGTAAATTTCACATATAATCTGCAATTTTACACTTTATAGTAATTGAGTCTCTTATACTATTTTTTTCAATGTTATAGAACTAACATCTCAAAAATTCCCACATGAGGCTCTTATGTACGGTTTTTGTCCAAAAAATCACTAAATCTCATTAAAATGATCCTTATACCCCACAAAAAAACAAAAATTAAGAACGATATTTATATCTTACTCTTTAAGTAATAATAATAAATAGAAAAATAAAATAACTTATTCACCACATTACACCTATCTAACTACTGTCCCACCCCCTCACTCAAAACGGAGTTGGAGAAATAGTCCAATTTTGCCATTTTAGAATAAAAGAGAAGTTCCTAATCTCCTCGAATTTCATGGAGAGTCAACAATTCAATTGAATCACTCAATAGAGCAATAGGGAAATTTTATAATATTTTTATGTAGCATGTTATGTATTCTATACTCAATCAAGAATTCAATTCTTTTACAATAATTTGGTACTAATTAAAATTCATATTCAAAGGCTTTGTTGACGAATAAGAAACAAAATCTAAAATAAAGCATTAATCAATTTCGCTAACAAAATTAGCAGTAAAATGAAAAGAAAACTAATAATACTATAGATGTAAAGCACCAATTTAAATACTTAACTTGTAGTGGTCCAAAAAAATGCCCATCAAATCAAAATACACAAATTCAAAATTATTCAAAGACTTGTGAAATTTTAATAGTGTTTTTATCTATTGTTTATATATCAAGAATGTCTTATATCAAGGATCTTTGTATACATTTTCTAATTATACATTGTTGTGCACTTTTTATTTCATAGTCTAACACATTAAAAATGCTATTAATTAAAGATGACTAATTTCCTTACACACACATATATATGACAAAATTTGTCATATAAGCTTGATTTATTAATAATTATATTTGAAATTAATTATTAATTTCTATCTTATATAAATTTGAATAAATTTATGATACTAAACAATTGACTACCATATGTCAAGCTAATTGAAATTTGTACAACAGAAAATTAGGAAATTTTTGCTAGATAATTAGCTTAATTCAGTCCTAGATTCTTGACATTTATAAATTTTTTATTGTTTTGTGTTTGTATAATTACATTCACATAAGAGCATCCACAATGGTAGTGTTAAATTAACTTGCTACATGTGCAAAAAAGTGAGTTTTAAGTGATTGTTAAATGACATCTAAGTACACTAAATTTAATCATTGATTTCTCACGCATTGGAGATGTTAAATTAAACATAATAAATGTGTTAAATTAAATTTAAAGCAACAAGTATTGGTTATATAATAATATAATATGCCGGATAGTTGGAAGGGATGGGGAAGAGACGGTTGTATAATTGATTTTAGGCAAATCCCATCAATAACTATTAAAAAAAAGAAAGTTAGGGAGTTATCGACAAACAACATTAGAAGAAGAGGATTTCTTTAGCAAATAATTTAGACGGGGAAAAAATATTGAAACTTTCTTTTTTTTAATACATAGATAGATAGATTCATTAAGAGAATGTAATAATGATGAAATAAAATGATATATATGGAGAAAGATGAATCTAATTTCTATAAAAAAATGTGTGGTTATAAAAGAGTGTAGGTAAAAAAAAAATCAAGACCTTAATTTCGTGGGGGAAAAAGAAGAAGAAGACTGTGTGACTGAGTTAACACAATAAAAATTTGAAATTTATAGTTATAAATGAGTAGTTGTCAAATTAGCGGTCAAATCATCTGTAGTGAAATTATAAAAAGAAAATATCTTCATCCGCGAGTCCTAGTTGATCAACTTTACAAACATGAGGACTAATTTGCTTGATTTTGTAGAACGAGGAATCAACTTGCTTTTGCAATAGCTTGGGACCAACACTGAAATTATTCTGTACATAAACCTCTTGCTATCTAAAGAACTCCACTGTTCAAATTCGGCGGTCCTGTTAAACAAATCACTCTCCTTCTCTGTTCCTTCTTCAAGTTTGCTCTTTAAAACTTCGTTTTGTTTTCCTTTGATTTTTAATCACTCTCGATTCCCTATGCGACTCTACTCTGTAAATCTTCATCTGGTCTCTGTTAATAATTCCTTCGCTCCCTTTTGCCTTTTTCGTTTTAGGTTTTGATTCTCAAGGTCGAGTGAATCTTAGCAGCCCGTTCTGTATTTTTTTTTAATTCTTTTGTAATTATTTTCGACCTGATAGTTAATTAATTATAGATATAAGTTTTTGTAAATATAGAGTAATTATAGGGCTCGAAAGTTGAAAACTGAGCTTCTATTTGATGATTGGATGGCGGAGACTCGGCGCTACGCACTTAATGCTCAATTAGGTGCTTTTTCTTTTAATCCTCCTTCTAAGCTGCTCACCCCCTTTTTGTCTTTCTGAATTGTAGTTAAATGTGAGAAATGATGAGCCGAAGAAATAATTGTGAAAACATAAAGCACAGTTTCATGGTAGTTTCCTCAATCAAAGAATAAAGACTGTTATGTTCTTTTACTTTCTAACAGCTGGGACAGGGCATGTAATCCTGGTTTAGTTTTTCGAATGATAATTACTTTGTTTTAGATTTGTAGAATAATTGTTTAGATCTTGGTAATATTAACTACGTTGTGCTTAAGGACAGGTGCAAGTTTATGTTATTGTTATGATTCTTTAGTTTGCCTTGTTCTCTACTAACCAGAAACTTCCATTGATCTTCTTTCACGAGTTCTCTTGCTGCATTTATGTACTCAATTTTCAGTTCAAAACAAAGGAAATAGCTTAATTCTACATTTCAATGAGCTTAAGCTAAAAGCAGATGTGCTAACTGAACTCCAGAATCCGTGCAACATGTTCACTAGGAAAATTTGAATAGCATTGTACAGTATTAAGACGGGGAGAAAAGGAGGAAAAAGGGAATTCTGTTTCCCTAGAGTTTTATTTTGGTCTTGAATTACCAATGTCTTCATTGCTGAAGCATTTCTTTCCTCATTTCAGTTTTTGTAATTTCTGTAACCATGTATAAAACTGAACCACCGTTAAACAAAACATTGCTCTAACATGCCTTCAAATTTTTGTTTTGGACATTGAAAGGTTGAGAGTAAGAGTATAGGATGTTGCTTTTGTGGTGGGAAGTGAGATAAACAGATTTAAAAGATTTTTAAGACGTGTTGAAGGAGTTGTTAAGGAGACATGAGACCGTGGAGTAGGATTTCATGATAATAGGAGAAAGTATTGAATTCATCGACCTTAATCTAATCTCCAAGTTCCCAAGACCAAGCGTTCTTCTGGTTGCAAATTCCAATTTTCAAGTTTCGTATTCCTCCAGGGTTAATGAGTTGACCATAAATGAATAACTAAATCTGTTGTATATCCTCAAACATGATGCCTTAATGCCCTTTGATTTGTTTTGAGATCGGAAGAGCACCTGATTCTTTATTTTTTCTATTTGTTCCCTTTTTCTCAAGAGAAAGCTTTTTGAACTCATATATCTAGATTGATTAATTGAGTTGATGGTTTAATGCAGATATTCAACAGATACTAATAGAAGCACAACATCGCTGGCTTCGTCCTGCTGAGATTTGTGAAATTCTTCGAAATTATAAAAATTTTCGCATTGCTCCGGAGCCTCCTAATAGACCTGCAAGTATGACTCTTATTATATAATAAATATCCATTTCAGTTGGTGACATTTGTTTCTAACTATTCCACTTACTCCTTTGATTTAATCTCTACAAGAACAAGATTTATTTATTCAATGGTTCCTACAGCGACTTCAATTCATTTATTTGGTATGAGTTGAAGTCCTGCTTATTTGTCATACAGGGGGTGTATGTAACTTGTGCTTTCTATCTCATCGTATAATGTCCTGATCTAGACTAAGATTAGATCATCAATCTTCAAAAGTTGTATTGGTCAAATCTATTCTGGATGTTTCCAATGAGTCTCTGCATACTGAGTTTCGACGGATTATGATAAACTTTTATCCACTTTTTCAGGTGGTTCACTTTTTCTTTTTGACCGAAAGGTGCTCAGATACTTCAGGAAAGATGGCCATAAGTGGAGGAAGAAGAAAGATGGAAAGACAGTGAAGGAGGCTCATGAGAGGCTAAAGGTACGTGCTGCATGATGCTGCTCCACTTATGGACTTCAATTTTGCCGCTACTAATCTGAAAAATGGTTTTGACAGTTTATTCTATTTGTTATTTTGATGCTTCAAAAACAACGATACAGAGCTTAATATATATTTTTCTTCTCCAGTCTGGAAGCATTGATGTGCTACATTGCTATTACGCCCATGGAGAAGAAAATGAAAATTTTCAAAGGCGACGCTCTTCCGATCTCTTGAAGAGTAAGTTCTAAGTTTTGTCTGGCCTTTGAACTCTTACCAAATGAAAAATATTATAACCCACATTTGCGAGGAAAGAACTGTTATAATTTGGTTTAAGAAACACGTAGTTATTGAAGTTGCTTTTGCATACTAGAAGCTTTTTGTTTCTGGACATTTTAATTTGAAAGGATTGCAGAAATTCCAGTGCCTTACAGCTTGTGGCAACATGATTGAAACATTGTATAGATCGGAAGTATTATAAGTTGTTAGGTTCATTTGGAGGTGACTAAATTGTATAAATGGTGCAACGTTTATGTTTCCTTTGGTGAAAATTTCTCTAATAGTTTCTCCTATGGGTACTTGGCCTCCTTTTCTCCATGTTTGTGCTAGATGTCCAAAGTGGGCTGGTCATATCTCACACAGCATGACCAAGGAGAATTCATGGTCGAAGACATCAAAACTTGTCCATGGAAGGCCCTTTATGACCCAGCAAAATGTGATACTAAATGCCTGTGGTTTGTGCATGGATATATGTTTATTCATAGAACTCCGGAGTTGGGAAAAAGTTGGTTCTGCTTTCTAACGAATCTCTTCAAACTCAATTCCAACGACAATGCTTCCTACAAAATCTTCTTGTCTATGAATTTGTAATTTTTCCTTACTTCTTGGTCACGAGTTCTCTTTGATATTCACTTGTGAGCTGCAATGGCTTCAAGTTTCTATATCCTCTACTCATTTTTCTTCTTATTGCTGTGCTTTTCTTTCAGTGAATTCTGATTTTCTTTTTATATGGGTGTTTCTGCTTCAGGGAGCTATCTCACATAGTTCTTGTCCATTACCGGGAGGTGAAGGTATGACAGAATCCTGTCATTTTGTTCTGTCAAGTAAACTTGCATATAGTTAGAGTTTTTCAGCCTCTTCACAGCAAAAGACTTGGTCACTTTTGCAATTACATTTTGTCTTATACTGCAGTTCATTTGATTTGTCCTCAATGGTTTGAAGTTTTAAAAAAGAAACTTATTTATGAGTTAAAATCTCTTTTCTGAACTATTTTTTGTCAACTGTAGGACTCTTTCTAGACTCTGTTCTTTAAACCATTGTTATGGTTAGTTGTCAAGTTGCTTTACTACTTCAGTTATCATGTAATGGTGCTTTCGACACAACCAAGTCTGGCAGCCTGTTCGATCCTTTGGAGAAAGACACGAGTTCTCTAGACTCCCAACAATTTTCTGGCATTAGGCTACAGCTACAGCATAAAAATTACCAAGATTTTCCTTTATTCTTTAGATCAATTATAATGCTTTTGTGAGAACTCTTCACTTTTTTCTTCCTTAGAGAATCTTCCGAAAATTCTGTTAGTAGCTATAGTAATCTGAAATATTCTGCACCATTGCTCATATCCAGATTCATATCTAGGCCTTAATCATATATATCTTTTTATATGCAGCTGTTGTATTCTAAAACCAATGTAATATAGATTTTCTTTGCAGGGAAACAGAACAAATTTCAGCCGCATCAGGGAGGCTGAATCTGTTTCTGCTAGCCAAGAAATTGAACATGCACCGAATTCTGATGTAGATTTATCTTCAAAATTTCACCCATATGATTATCGAGGAACATCACAAGTTACAGATACAGCTAGCCTGAACAGTACTCAGGTTTCTGAGTATGAAGATGCTGAATCAGGTGTAGTTTGGTATATCTGTTGTGTTTTAAGCATATGTTAATCAAAATCAATGAATATGTATGAGGATTTCACAAATTTCTATCTTCCACGTATAAAGAAATTACCACTAGACGTATTTTTCATTGGCATCTCACTTGTATAGATATTGCCAATGCAGCATACAGCAACCAAGCAAGTCCAGGATTCCAGTCTCTTCAGGAGTTACAGTCCCCGTCGACACAGAATATGGGAGATGGTTCTATTCCTTCTTATCCAGTTCCTATAGCAAGTAATATTTTATATTCTTTCATACTCTTCTTTAATGTAACATCACTTGTTGAAATTGATAAGTTGTTTTCTGGACTTTAAGGGCGATGCTTTAGATCTATTTCATGTTTTATTTGAAAGAGATTCCAGAGAGTGGTATCTGATCTTTTTTTTTTAAAACTACCTATAAGTCTGTTTCTCCAACTAAAAAAAAGAGAGAAGATAATAGAAGAAGAAAAAGATAATGAGAACATGCACAACAGACTGTTTAATGCTGAGCTGCAGATAAATGCAGCCAAAACGAATGTGAGACTTTCTTTTTCTTTTATTTTTTAAGTTTTCGTTTTCGGGCACTTATGTTATCTGTTCTTCCATATTGATGTAAATTTCATTACCTTTTCAGATAATTATCAAGGAGCCCCTACACCTAGTCCTGGTATGAGTCTCGAATCAGTCACAGGAGAAAGAGTAACAACCACCACAGGTAATGGTCTGACATATGGGTTTGATCATGACCTTGATTTCCCAACTTGGGAAAACATCAAGGAAAGCAGTAGTGCAGGTTATCAGCCTCTTAGTGTTCAGACATCACTTCCTTCATCCCAGCCTAGTTTGATGAGTATTATGCTGGGACAAGAAAATAATCTCCTGGGTCAAGTTCTTCCTGGTGGCCTTGGTAAAAAGCAGGACTTTGGAAGCAATATGGATGGCTTCGGAGAGTGGCAGGTACCATGCCAATTAAATATTACACATTTGCTTACATGCTACTGTAATAGGAGTCTTAAATTTAGTGTAGAGAAGTCAGTCTGGGACACCCCTCCCTCTAGCAAGTTTGAATAAGCGGCTCCTTTTATTTTTTTATTATCTTTTGGTGTCTTTTTTTTTTTTTTTTTTCCGCACGCGCACATGTGGGTATTGGGTTTTCTTCCTTTTTTTTTTTTTTGGGTGG
>CAVNYN010270937.1:0-23475 GCA_963692815.1 Nyctanthes arbor-tristis | reverse complement strand
GACCCAATCGCTCTATATATAATAGTTAGGATTTAGTTGATTTTAATAAATCTTTGTGTTCCACCAATCACGTTGCCATACGTGGCATGATCTGGCACCATACACATATTGGGGTGACTTGGCAAAATAAGGTTCACTGGTTTATTGTTTAAGAAATCCTTATATTTTGTATTGTCTTGTAATTTAGTCACCGTACTTTGATTTATTTACTCAATATCCTTTTACTTAAGTTAGAATAAGTCTAATCTCTAAAATTTTAACTTATCAAAATGACCAAATTGTTCATACAATATATTTGAAGTTTATTAATTCCAAATTAAAACTTTGGGGATATTACATAGAGTGTCATCAAACGGCCAAAAAAAAAATTAAAACAAATTAAAAGCTCTAAAACTAACAAGTTAATAAGAAAAGGGTTACAATAATGAAAACGATCATTTTTAATATGAATTACTATGGTTAGAGTTAGCTTTATTTTTTTAATCTAATATAGCCCTATTTAATTGAAAGGAACACCATTTTGTATTACCACACATGACACTCAGATTCTCAAGGCAGGCCTTGGTGGCCACCCGCAATATTTTACACACTTATTGATTCTTCATGAATTCGATAGGAGCCTAACCTCAACGAAACAGTAATTTTTGAACCCACGGTGGCCCACCCTACTCCACTTGTGGTGATTTGCTTAACTAAAATTAATGAAAAATGTAAAATAAATGAGAACAAGTTTTGAAAAATAACAAAGAATATAACAAATTGAATCAATAGATAAATCAAAATTCAAGCCGAATAACTTCATCGTCATATCAATCTGGACCATGCTACCCCGCATTAGGTAGATTAGGGATTGAGTCACTCTGCCTCATTGTCATTGCTAAACTATCATCACTTGATTTTTTTTAAAAATATAACTAAATTATATTTTTTCCTTATTTTTGTCATTTCATATTTTTTAATAGAGTTAAATAACGTTTGGTCATTCAACTTACCTTTTTATTTCTAAATCTCATCACTGATCATTAACTCGTTACCCGTTACTCACTAAACTTATAAGTGTGTTACTTAACCATTACTGAACTTATAAAAGTATTTCTCATCCATTATTAAGATGAATTCCATTAGTTACATTTAATAGAGGAGATGACATGGCTTAACGGCAAATGACGTGGCTTAACGACTCTGCCACATGGCAAATGAAATACCTCTATGGTCATTGAACTATTTAAGATGTTACAGGTTGGTACTAAACTTGCCTTTAAGTTACTAAACCATCATTGAACTTTAACGTGTTACCTGTTAGTAACTAAATTTATAAAATGATATCAATGTAGAATGTATCATTCATTTCCCAAAATGAAATTTATATTTATTTTTTGACAATATTATTGTACATTTTTCGTATTAACCACATCTCACAACATCTCGAGTACCATTTTGAAATAGATTTTCTAATTTTCTATACTGAGTTAAGTAATAAATTCCTACAATCGCTTATAAGACAATTCAAAAAAATTCCTAGAAAGAGAGTACATTTGAAATTTATTATTTAGCGAGTATAACCCAGCAAAAAAAATTACAATATATTTCAAAATGGTAATGGGGACGTTGTGAATATGGTTAATATGAAAAATAAACAGTAATATCATATAAAAGAAAAAAATATTAATATCTATTCGGGAAACGAACGATACATTGTACATTAATATTATTTTATAAATCCAGTTATTAACGGTTAACACGTTAAAATTGAATAATAGTTTAGTAAGTTAAAGACAAAGTTTAGTGATCAACGAGTAACACGTTAAAGTTTAATGATGTATTATTAGTAACTTATAAGAAAGTTTAGTGACAAACCTGCAATACCTTGAATAGTTCAATAACCATAGAGTTATTCTATTTGCCACACGGTAGAGCTGTTAAACCACGTCACTTTACCACTAAACCACGTCATCTCCTCTGTTAAATATAACTAATGGAATCCGTATTAGTGATGAATGATAAATACTTTTATAAGTTCAGTGATGGGTGGGTATTATATTTATAAATTCAGTGAGTAATGTGTAATAAGTTGAAATTTAGTGATGATTTAGAAACCAAAGACTAAGTTGAATAACCAAGTGTGTATTTAACTCTTTAATACTAATTTTTAGTTCAATTAGAACTTGAGTGGTACTATAATTTTTTTAAGTTAAAAATGTTGGATCGCACAAAAAAAGGCGAGATTTAAAGTTAGAATTAACAAATTTTAAATGTTGAACTCTACAAAAGATGAAATGTTGAAGTTATATAGCGCCAATTAGCTTTCAAAAAAAAAAAAAAAAGATATGTAGTGTGTAAAAAAGATATATTAACTATATCTTAATCTTCATAAGGGTTTAAAAAAATCAAAAGTTTTATCTTAATTCCCTCTTTTATATATAGAGTGATTATTATATAATACTCCCTCCATCCTATACAGACTAAGAAACGATAGTTAATATAAATGAAAATTAACTTGTATTCTTTTATATATACCCATATATCTTATTAATTGTTTAAAAATACCTTTTATGTATAGGTAGTTGATGTAGAGTAATAACAAATGCATTCATTAGGAGCATATATGAAAATGAAAAATTAAAAACATCACTAATATGATAAATAGATTATCTTTTTTGGAAGGACATATACTATTTTTGTGGGAATAGAGGGAGTAATATTTAAAATCTTAGAAAAATATCTTCAATTAATTGCACATCTTGATTCTTTTACTTTGAAAACACCCAACAACGATAGGTTGTTAATACCTCCTTTCTAGTTTTGTCTCAATTTTGTCTCTATTCTTTTTTGGCCTACTATGCTCTAACCTTTCATTTATTAGCATATTATGTCTCCAATATCACTTTTCGTCCCCGAACTTTTAATTTTCACTATTAACCCTATCCATATGAATATTATACTCTTAATTCTTTACTTTTTGTATACCCGTGTTGCACATAATAGAATAATTAACAAAAAAATGCTTAGTAATTTGAAAAACTAAATAACGTAATTTTATTGCTTACTACTCACTCATATACATATGTTACTAATATACATAAATAGAATCAAATTGAAAGGCACAATATTTTCACTTAGTATAAAGCTAATTAAATTATCATTCATATAACAACACTATTAAGCAATAAAAATAGGGAATTTTTACAAAATTAATTTCATATTGAATATGGAAACTAATAAACTATGAAAAAGAGAGGCTACGAAATTTATACAACTCCAAAATTACCTTATACTCACATTCTTATTTAATAAGGTGTGGATGATATTTGTTTATTAGAATGAATTATTTTCCATATTCATTCACCGTCATATATTCTTGGAAAAATTATTTTTCAAATTTCCTTATCACTACTCACTAATCTACTATAAAAAATTTAAAGTACACAGTCTCTTATTACAAAGTCTCCAACTACAAAAGATCCAAGTGAACCAAAATTATAACAAATGATAAATCTATATGATTTACCATTTAAGCCTAAAATTAATTTTTAACTAATTTCCGTTCTAAAAAGAATTAAAACTTTTTTTATTCTAAATCATTATCATCAAATATTATTACTATTGTATCTTCTCAACTAAAATTTTCACCAATTTATAGGTTCTCTGATAAAAACAAATAATAAATTAGTTAACGTACTAAACATATAACCCTAAGTTTTATGACGTGTAGTTTGTCGTATTGGATTAAAATTAAAAAATATTTATTTTTATTCTAAATCAGTATCATCAAATATTACTACTAACATATCTCCTCAACTTAAATTTTCATCAATATATAGGTTTCCAAAGAAAAAATAATAATAAATTAGGTAACATACTAAATAAATAATCCTAAGTTTTATGATGTGAGATTTATCATATTGAATTAAAATAAAAGTTTTGAAATTGATTTAATTTTACTTTATTATTATATCCTCAATTTATTATTATATCATCAATCTTATGAGTAGGTACTTAATCGAAATAAGAAAAAATCTCAATAATCCAATATTTGAAATTTGTCTATCAACTATCAGATATTGAAGAAATATTAAATCTTTGAAAATAACCTAAAAACTAATAAAATAGTATAACAAATATTAATGAATAACAAATAGTGTATTATATAGAATAAAAATATATATAAATTTTTGTATATTATTATACAATAATAGCAAAATGTAACTAATGGATAAGTATTAGTACTTTTTTCTGAAAAGAATGGATAATTATTATTATTGTTAATATTATAAAATAAAAAATAAAAGAAGCATCTAATGGGATAATGGTTTTGATGGGAAAACTTGCATATGACCACTATCCCATTTTAATATACTAGTAAAGCACCGCATGGATAGAAAAATATGAAAAATATAACCATTGTGATATTTGTATATCAGTCGAAAATACAAAAATATTACATACAACTCTTGACATGATTTTAATAACAATATTTAATAGTAAATTCTAAATTATATAATACTTCCTTGTAACTGGTAAATGTAGATAGACACAGTATCTAAAAATTAAAACTTTATTAAATAATTAAACTTGTATCAAATTAAATAACAAAATATTTTGACTATTAAAACAGTTGAAAAGAGAATCATCTTGCTCAACCATTTTACAAATCTGTGCATTTTTTGCTGATAATTTGTGTCAATACACTTATTTGTTCAAAAAAACTTAACTTAGACTTGATACTGAAAGTTTAAAATAAAATTATAACATTGTCCTCATACATGAGGTCAAGTCAGCATTGAATAAATTTTCTATTGAATTGATATATGCAGTATTTTCAAAACTAATACAATTTGTGTTCGCCGATTAAAATAAAATTTTCCGCACCCATTAAAAATCAACGTTGATTTAGTCAACTTTTCATTGAAATTAAATGGGCTTTACAAAATGCCCAAAAAAAAAAAACGATATAGATGGTCACCTCAAAGATCACCCCAAAAAAAATCAAATTATCAATGCTTAAAAAATTACATTTTTAATTTACATTATGGAGAGAGTGAGATAACATTTTCAGTACTCCAAAGCCAAGACTTAGAATTTGAGCAGAAAGTTTTTTAAGTTATGCGATTAGAACCAAGTATATACATCTTTGTAATTACCATGGGAAGAGAGACAGGAAAAATATGGTCCTTGCAAAAATGACGGTATGAGGTTGCAAATCTTTTGCGATGATTGGAGATTGGGAAGGTGGTAAACATGGAGAAAATTGGAAATATGATTTTCTAAAATTGGGAAGGCGGTAAACATATGGCTAAAATTGGGAAAATAAGGAAAGGCCGAGGTCACATTTGTCTTACATAGGAAAACTGAAAATTAAGAAAATGACAAAAGCCGCATAAGGTGAAACGCGATTATAAAGAAGGGTAGAAAGAAAAAAAACCTACTAAATGACATCATGAATGCTGTGAAAATTAAAGTTATGAATCATAAAAGGAAAGTGTCGATAAAAAGGGAAGATTTTAGAAGCTGTTCAAAAATAACAAAATAAAAATGACTAAAAAAAAAGGAGAAGTTTGGGTGGGAAAACTTCTTTTGATTTAGAGTAATATATATACTAGTATAACACCCGTACATTGCACGGGTAAAACAAACAATTCAAAACTTAACTATTCAATAGTATTTTGATTAGATGCAAAATAATTAAATCTCCGTTAAAAATTTAAAAACACAAACGTTGAAAAATTAAAACACTCATATCATCATTCTAATTATTGATAAGAACATAATATGTTCACTATGTGAACAATTTATGATCAACTGATCAGATAGCTATTCTTTCAGAAGAGCTTGAAAGGATTCCCCGTAATCGGATAATTTCCACTATTATCCTTAATAGAAAAGTGATTGATCATATAAATGTTTCCTTAAGAGTTTATTACTTATATATATAAATAGATTTTTTCATAAATTAAGGAAAAATCATAGTCGGAATTTATTTATAGAAAATAAATTAATTCAATGTATCATTAAGAAATAAAAAAATAGTAAGCTAAAAAAAGATTTCATAAAATGGTGAAACATAACAAATATAGACAAATAATAATTGAATTATTATTAAAAAAATAATAATTGAATTATTATTAAATAGATGAAACTTAAATGAATAGAATTTCCTCACTGCTTTAATATAAGAGGTGTTTAATCACATTACAGAAACCTTAAAAATCTGAAAGTGTGAAATTGGGTATTTTGGGCCACATACATTTCTTAAAACTCCTTGATTTAAAGAATATAAATAAATCAATCAATCCAAAAAAATATAAGATTTCTTAAATAGATTACTAAAGTAGAAAATAATAAGTTTATTAATAACAACACGACATTACATTCTACTAATTAAAATAGAAACATCTTGGCTTATAATAAAGCTGCGCCCAATAATCCAACTAATTATAAAGCTTTAACCGGATTTATAGATGCTGACCAATACAAAAAAGAAAAGAAAAAAGAAAAAAATTTAGAAGAAATGGAACATTTTAGAGACCAAAAGATTAGAAACAGAGAAAAATGATCAGAAATAATAGGGCTTCGATTTGCAAATATACATATGAACTCCAAAAGGGAGAAGGCATTCGGGTGAGTTCCACATAAATAATGACCAAATAATAAAACAATAAAACCAGTTTCAGGAAAAAAAGAAAAAGAGAAAGAAAACAAATATTAAATATGACATCAGCAAAGAAATCTAATTAATCAATGTTTAGGCGGGAAAATAGGCAGAAGACTATCCTTGATTTAGATAATAACAGATAGATATAAGATAAGATTTCCATTATAGGTCCCCAACCTTTCAATTTTTATATAAATTTTTCAATATACTTTCGATTTGTCACACTAATATTAGGATCGACAACTTTCTATGATGCAGATTTGATACTCATCGACACTGTTACAAATCGAGTTTTTTTTTGTTATCATTATTTCTGACTTTTGTCGTTGGGTTGCGCTAGAGTAGGGTTAGAGTGGGTGGATTTCTTATTTTATATTGTTCTTTATTTTTTATTTAAATGATTAATGGTATCTAATTTTAATATATATTAATAAAAAAATTAAATTGTTAGGTACAGAAAGTGTTAGTGTGGATACAACATGATAAAAAAAGTAAAAAAATTGGGATTTCTATTCACTTAAAAAATGATGAGGACAAAATTGTATAAAAATTGAAAGTTTTGAGCAGCTATAGTAGAAATAAAGAATTAAGGGCATGCTAGCCATTCTAATAGTAGTTAATGGTGAAAATTGAAAGGTTGGGGACGAAAAGTGATGTTAGGGGTGAGGTTATGCAAAATACCGCGAGATATCACCTCGAATAATATATCGAGCAATATATCGTGAGACTTGTATTACTACTCTATTTTTACTGGATGAATGAATAAATCTCAGTCACAAGTGGCTTAAGTTCTAAAGAAAAATAGCTCTAAATAATGAGAAATTACCCCATTTTGCTTACAAAGTCCAAAAATACTTGTTAGTTTCTTAATTTCCTACTTTATTTATTTTTTTATTTGGCTCTTTTTTTTGTTGGGAGGGGGGGATCTTAAGGGGACATAGTGGAGGAGAGGGAAATTAGGGGAGAGACATGTATGGTTCAAACTCATGACCTTTTACCTGAAATGTATGTATCTATCTACTGTACTATAATTCAAACCACATTTTTTATATGTTTTATGTATTATTATTTAATTAGATTAGATTTTACTCTTAAACACCCACCCCATTTAATGCTAGCTGTGGTGAGCGGTTGAATGGAATCTGGCGACTGTTCGCTAGATTTCGCCACCAGATTCTGGTGCCCAATCATCGAATTGATGATTTGTTTTTCTTTTCCTTTCTCCCACCTTTTCTTCAAACTTTTTCTTATTCCTCTACGTTGTCAGAATTTTTTTTCCCGTTTTTGTTTTTGTTTTATTCCTTTGTTTTTGGATTTCTTTTTTTGATGTAACGAATCTTTTAACAATCTGTGCTACGTGATAAACAATATTTTCATGATTAAAGGTTTGCTATATGTGTAACACGTTATCTTATCTGCAGAACAAGATTTGTTATTCTTATAACAAGCTATGTTATTTTGTGTAACAATCTTATTTTATCTTATATATATTAAAGTAGGATAGTGGTCATATGCAGGTTTTCCTAACAAAACCACTATTCTACACTTCTTTTACTTTATCATCATTTATTGATATACTAATAATAATACCAATTCATTAGTGATAATATCCATTAGTTACATTCCACTATTATCTTACTTTATTTTATAATAATTTATAAAAATTTATATCTATTTTTATTTTATATCTAATATGCAACTTGTTATCTATTAGTTTTTTTATATATCTATTCTGTTATTTTTAGACTATCTTGAAAGATTTAATGTTTCTTTAATATTCTAGTGGTTGATAGACAGATTTCAGTTGTAATCTTTGTATAATAATATATATAATGAATAATACACTGTGTTGAGTATAGTAAGTGGCCATATATGTGTGTCAAATGCTAAGTGGTGTTAAAGACATACAAATGTGACCCACTTGTTATAACTATCATTTAATGCCATGTCGACTGGGGTTGGGTACTAGTAGTGTTATATAACATTACTTATATATAATAAATGTAATAAATAATACTCACTATGTCCCAAATATATAGTTCACTTTACTTTTTCACAATAATTGAGAAAAGTTATTAGAAAAGTGACTTCTATTCTACAAGTGATGTCTCCAATGTACCTTTATTTAATGAAAGTAATAGTTATTATTCCCTCCGTCCAAAAAAGATAGTCCACTTATCATATTGAGCATGCATTTAATTTTTTATTTCTATATGTACGTCTAATTAATTTAACTACCTCTGTATTAAAAGTATTTCAAACAGTTAATAAGATATAAGATTATATAGGAAAAATAAAGTAACATTTAATGTTTAAACAATATTAACAATCATTTTGCAATCTATTTGAAAATAACTACTAGACTATTTTTGTGAGAATGGAGGATAGTAAGCAGATTAAATGATGTTAATTTAGTAAAAGAGTAAAATATAACTCCTCAATAAAAACAAGACAAGGACAACCTAAAAAGAAAAACATAACTATATGTATGGAATGAAGTAACTAATGATACTCTCTCTATTCCGATTAGGAAAATTCTATTTAGACAAATGAGTAGACAAAAAGGGTGACAAAATGGAGATGTGGCCCATGTGAAATCATTAATGAAAATGTGATGTGATGTGTTGAAAAACAGGATGACGCCATGTTTCAGTTTTGTTTAAGTTTTTGTATATTGTTTTGTTCAAATAGCACAACTCTTCTGATTTTTTTGTCGCATTTTCCTTTTTGGGATGTCCCAAATTTATGGTCCCTTGCTATACTAAAAAGTCTAATTTACATTACTTTACAATCTATCTCTATTTAATACTCTAGTTATAACCGTTAATTTTGAATTTTACTCATTGCATAGGACAAATTACGGATAATAAAATGAGTCTTTCCAACACATTTCTTAACTTTGTGAAAAAGTAAATGTGACTAAATAATTGGGGGAGTAATTATAAATAAAAGCAATTGAGTTTCTAACGAACTGCTTTTTCCCACCCAAAAGACCAGCTTATATGTGTGACTCTATTGAGTCAGATCGGACTCAGTGTATAGAGCCACATCTGCCTCAATAGAATTCAACCTGCTTATATGCATTTTTTTTTTCTTTTTCTTTGTCATAAAAAGGGGAAAGTAGCACTTCCTCATGCTCAGTCATTAATGTTGCTCACTTATTAATGTTGTGGGAACCTTCACATACTTCTAATGCGTAGAACCGACGAAGGTTGATCCAAAAAAAAAAATTATACAATGAAAAAGGAACTGTATGTTAATTAATTGTAAGAAACATTTGGCATGCATGTGTTTTAATTCTAGTTTAGACTTAGTAAAAAAATTGTTAAGATTTTTGTTATCTCTTTGTTTAGTGGTTAGATGTAAAATAGTGGAAAATAATGCAGCTGGGATTTGTTAACAACATTCTGTCTCCACCTTTAGCTCTGGTAGTAGTGCACAACTAAAAATAATATCTTTCCTACATTTTCCATTCTTTAAGTCCTCTGTTTCTTTATCTTTCTATAATCATATTATTACTTCTTAAGTTTCCAACGCTTTTTGGACCAGAGCTGTGTTAAGAGAGTAGGTAGAGAGTGTAAACACGTGAGTTGAGTGAAACACTTTGAAAGAAAGCTCTATGGCTAGCAATGATATTGCAATAGGTGCTAAACAACCACTTATTCTTATTTTCAAAGGAGAATGCCTAGATTATGAATTTTGAGTATCCGTATGAAGAATCTATGCCTAGATTATGAATTTTGAGTATCCATATGAAGACTCTGCTTGAATATCAAGATCGATCTTTGGGACTTGTAGAAAACGGTATTGATCTAGATGAAGAAGGTATATTGTAGGAGAACCAGGGGAAAGACTCCAAGGCATTCGTGATCATTCAACAGACTGTCCATGATAGTATCTTCTCCAAGGTACAACGATGACCATTCTGCGAAAAGCATGGTCAGTTTTGAAGGAGTTTCAAGGTGATTCAAAGGTTATTGTCATGAGATTGCAATCATTTTGACGTGACTTTGAAACTTTGTTTATGAAAAGCGGATAATCAATTGTTCATTTTTTGTCAAGACTAATGACAATCGTCAGTCAAATATAATCTCATGGTGATAAGATAACTTATCAAATTATGGTTGAAAAGTTATTAAGAAGCTTGGCTCCAAAATTTGATCACGTGGTTACTATAATAGACTGATCCAAGGATTTGTCTTGTTTGATAAACTAAGTTTTGAAGAAAGATTTTCCTGAGTAAGCACCCGAGGCTAACTTCTTTCTTCCTCTGGTTCAAGAGGATGTTGTAGCTACTTTTTGCTTTTAGTTAATCTATTCCAGTAATGTTGTTTCTTACTCTTTTGTGAAATTGATTGCGTTATTCTATTTTTCAAGATTATGAATGCTGATTTTTTGACCTAGTTTAGGCCTATTACATTGAATAATTAATGTTGTACTGTTAGATTTGGGAATTCAATCCTTAATTGTTGTTTCTCTTAATTCTCATAGCAACTAATGATTGTTAATCATTATGGATAATATAACCTAAGTTAAATAGATTGAGCTTGCGGATTTATTGCTTAGATTAACTATTTTCCTAATTCTTCATGCAATTGCTGTTCTAAATCTAGAGAACTTATTCTAAGGTGTCCAAATGATTAGGTCTGGTGGAAGAACTTATTTTAATTAGACACATTTAAGAGATCGGAAGAGCACACGTCTTGTTGCTTGAAGTTGATAGTTTTAAAAGAGAGTAGGAATGATTTTGCTATTGATTACTATCTTTTATGTGAAGTGCACAACTGAACTAAGAACTGGAGTTAACATTCATGTTTTTATTTTCTTACATGTCTTTGCGAATGTTCATTATTTGTTTTTTTTCTTTTAGTTTTATTAATTTTAGTTTAATCTCATAAAAAAATCCCCTTCCTACTAGTTGACACGAAACACTTAGATTTATCCAATGTTCTTTGTGGGTTCGACCCCTTACTTTGTGCTTCTACAAATTTTTTTAAATTTATTGAAGTAAAGTATTTATTATTTTAGCACATTCGACACGCGACCACTAGTCAACGTACTCATTCCATAGAGTACAATGGAGTCTCTTATTACAACCTATATCATAAACAACATTCACACAATGAGTACACATGGACTGATAGATTTTTTATTTACAAGATAAACATCAAAAAAGTCTTATTCTAGGTCTCGGAGGTGGAAACTATTCCAAGTAGAAGGACCATTTGTAAAAGCAGGAGATCGGAAGAGCACACGTCTGGATTATATGCCTCAGTGATGTCTGAGTGGCTAAACAACAAACAATCCAGTGACTATCCAATATGGAAAATTAAATTATTGATGTAATAATACAGTCATTGCAAGGTGAAAAAACTTGTAAAAAGATTTGTGGGAAGCCAAAATGTTACCAATCAAGTTAGAACCATCAACGTTTTAAAAGTTAAAGACAACTTGTGAACCGTAAAAGGAAACATAGGGTGTCTCTCATTAGACTGAGGCTTGACCTTGGTAGAATCATTAAAATAAAGCCTGCATGGGTGCGGCGTTGGTTTCCACTGGCCTACATTATCCTTGACGCTAAAGTGCATCTTTGCATGCAATCCTCCTTCTAGCTTCTCATCAAACTCAGGGATGTATTGTTGAATGATAGTAACCTGAATTCTTATACCTTATAATATAAGTTAGGAAACACAAATGTGGGTTAGTGTATAGGAATGCTTAGAACGATAACATACAATGTACATGTAAAAGTATCAAACTCCCAATTAAAATTAAAAAAACATATGCGTGACTTGAAATTAGAGGAATTTAGGTTAATAGTTGAACAGCTGTAAATATTAATTCAGATCAACAGTGGTACATCTATAAGCATTTAGTCACTAAAGGCAACACCTTTGACGACACTGAAAGAAGAATTCATAAGCATAAGGTGACCCTCAATGTTCACAAATATAATGATTAATCATTATATACAACACGTCATGCTTTAACTCACATCAAGAATTCCCAATTATATACATCACCTCATGCTTGAAACTCACATCAAGAATTCTACAAAGCATGTTTTTCACAAGATTTATATGTAAAAAAAAAAAAAAGACAAATTCCCTTTTAAAAAGATAAAAACAGATTCATGATTTGAAAGGAGATCAATCCAGATGAAAATTTGCAAAAGTTATTGAAAACCCAAAAAAAAAAAAACACAACCACAGCATGTAAAAGTTAGACCATATCAATATGGCTAAAAAAAATAGGGGAAATAATGTAAAAGTTAAGTTAATTGCATAAACCATCCAAAACTGAAGGGTTAACACATACTTATAATAAGTAGGGTTTACCTGCTGGAAACTATAATATACAGTTTAATAGTGTAAAACACAATAGTGGATGGTTACATAAGAAATTTTCCAAGATACTTATTACACTAAATCAATCTACTGATTACATCATGTGTGTGTATATATATATGTATATATAGCACTTAGAAAACACATAGAAACTAAATTTACATTATGATTAATCACATATATATGTGCTATATATATAACGCATATATACATATGATTAATCTACTGATTAATCAGCAGGGTTAAAACACATAGAAACTAAATTTACATTATGTGTGTGTACATATATCTGTAAATACTAAATCAGCGTCAAATATTTGTGATATAACAACAATCACAAATCAACATCATTATTATGATAGGCACGTTAAACTAATCAAGGAATACCAAATCATATGTTAAGATAGACAAAGTTCTATGTGTCCATATAATAAATGTTTGCACTAAAAACCAAGTACGAAATCACAATTCATTCACAATTCATGCTTATGATAGACACAGTTTAAAATGAATAACTACATGAAAAATTACTAATAAAAACAGTTCAATATGTACTTATTAATCAACTGAATAAAAGACATTTAAAAAAAGAACAATACCTGCTGAGCCATCAGCACCAACTCGACTACTCTGATTACCAGTTCCCTATTTTGAAAAGAAACTGACCATGTCCTTGAAACCCTTAGCAGAAAAGCAGCATTCTTGGGCAACTTGGTGGTCACATCAAAGAGGTTGAACATCACAGGAGCCATGGAAGATATGATTAAATTGATGACTGGAAAGTAATTGTATGCAGAGTAAAGGGATTTGCCAGGAAAAAATGCGTGTCAATTAGTTAGGTGATATCTAAGAACTTAGTGTCTATCACAAGGGAGTGCACAGCCTTAAATAGTGCAAAAGAGAAAACCCTCAATAATTGGGCTCTGCATAATTTTCATTAATCAATTAAGGCTCTGGCTCATTGATACAAATCTTTCAAAGATAAAAAAAGGTATAATGTAATTATGGCTGGGGTCTAACAAAAACAAAGGAAACTTACATTTATTAGAGTTGTGTAGATAACTTACGGTAAAATCACTAATCAATTAGGTTCCGGCTTATGGATACAAAACTTCCAAAAATAAAAAAAGGTATAATGTAATTAGGGTTGGGTTTTAAAAAAAGTAAACTTACATTAATAAGACTGGTAATGTAGATAAATTATGGTCAATTAATCTATTATTAGGTAAACTAGTTATATACCCGTGTATTGCACGGAATAAAAGGATTAGTAAACAAAAAAAAAATGCTTGGTAATTTGAAAGACTAAATAATCACAATTTTCTTGCGTAAATATACATATGTTACTAATATATATATAAACGTAATCAAATTGAAACGTACAATATTTTCACTTGGCACAAAACTAATAAAATTGTCACTCATAGAAACTATTAAATAATGAAAATGAGAATGAGAAATTTTTTAAATAAAAAATTAATTTCTTGTTTCGTATGAAAACCAAGAAACCATTAAAAAAAAAAAGAGCATACGAAATTTATATAACTCCAAAACTACTTTATACCCACATCATTATTCAATAAGTATCAGCACAAGAAATCTAAAAACACATTTAGGTTGTGGATGAAATTCATTTATTAGAATGAATTCTTTTCTATATTCATTCTCCACCACATATTTTTGAAAAATTAATTGTCACATTTTCTAATACAGTATCATACATTCTCCAAAGAAATTACTATTCACTAAATTTATTCTAAAAAATATAAAGTACATGCCCTCCTATTACAAAAGACCCAAAGAAAACAATATTACAATAAATGATAAATTCTAGACAATTTACCTCTAACATTAATTTTAAACCACTTTTTGCTCTAAAAAGAATTAAAAGAATTTTTTATTTTTGTTCTAAATCATTATCAAATATTACTACTATTGATTTTTACCAATATATAGGTTCGTATAAAAAACAAATAATAAATTAAGTTATGTACTAAACATATAGTGATAAGCTTTAAGACGTGTGGTTTATCGTATTAAATTAAAGTAAAAATTTTGAAACTAATTTAATCTTACTTTATTATTATACACTCAATCTCATGAGTAGATACTTAATTGAAATGAGAAAGAAGAGCAAGGCTTTAAATTTGTCGGTCAACTGTTACAACTTTGAAGAAATATTAAATCTTTGAAGATAACCTGAAAACTAATAGAATAAATATAGCAAACACTAATAGAAAACAAATAACATAATATATATAATGTTACAACTTTGAAGAAATATTAAATCTTTGAAGATAACCTGAAAACTAATAGAATAGATATAGCTAACACTAATAGAAAAAAAATAACATAATATATATAAAATAAATGTAACTAATGGATAACATAATAGATGATTATTATTATTATAAAACAAAATAAATGAAATAAACAAAGCATATAAAAGTAGGATAGTGGTTTGGCAGGAAAACTTGTATATGACCACTATCCTACTTTAATATATAAAAGATAAAATGTTACTAATATACACAAATAGAATCAAATTGAAACATACAATGTTTTTATTTGATACTAGACTAATAAAGTTGTCATTTATAGAACAATATTCTTAAATAACGAAAACAAGATTCTCGCCAGTATGTTGCACAGAAAAAAAATATATATATATATATATCAAATTATTTTAAAAAATAAATAATATGAAATTATATATATTTTTTTTTTGTATGGTGAAATTTTATAACGTTACATTATCCAATAATGAGTAATTAATTTTTAACATCAACTAAACAATAATATAATTTTTTTGTCATCTTAAGGTAACAATAATTTTCAATAAATTTTAATCCGATTGTTATCGTTAACTCAAATAAATATTATTTTTTGTACTAATTTAGATAAATGACACAATATGAAATAATTGCTAATTGGGTGGTGTCGTGTATTTTGAAAATATTTCTTATTTGAAACCAATAACGTTAGATAATATGAAAATTATATAAATTAATAATACATAAAAGTAGTCATATATAAAATAGTTATAATTATTAATATTCATTTATACGGGAAAAATTAAGAAAAAAATTATAATTATAATTATAATTATAATTTTCAATTTGCTTAAACTAACAATATATATGTTTAATTTCTATTAATTATAAACTACAAATTTAAAAATATGTTAGACAATTGCATAATCAAATTTATCTATGATTTAAACAATTAAATGATAATAGTTATCTATTAGTTACCAAATTTAATAGTGAATCTTATTTCAAAATAGTGAATGAATAATTTAAAAGCGAATAAAAAATTTAAAAAAATTGAAAAATCCAGAATACCACACAAATTACCGCAATTATGAAATAAAATGTCTAAAAAGACCCTACTGACAGAATTTTTTACGGGAAAACTGCGGTAGAAAGGTGCCGCAACTCCTTTAATTTAATTAATATATAGATGAGAAAGAGGAATTTTTTAAATACAAGATTAATTTCTTGTTCAATATGAAAGTCAAGAAACCATAGAAAAAAGCGTATGCTCTTCCGATCTCCAGAATTATCCTGCATACACATCCTTATTCAATAAGCATTAGTACAAGAAATCTAAAAACACATTTAGGTTATGGATAATATTCATTTATCAGAATGAATTCTTTTCTATGTTCATTCTCTACCATTTATTTTTGAAAAATTAATCGTTATATTTTCTCATACAGTGACATACATTCTCCAAATAAATTACTATTCACTAAATATATTCTAAAATCTAAAGTACATACCCTCCTATTACAAAAGACCCAAAGAAAGTAATATTACAATAAATGATAAATTTTATGCGATTTACCCATAACATTAATTTGTAACCACTTTCTGCTCTAAAAAATTAAAAGAAATTTTTTTTTATTTTCGTTCTAAGTCATCGTCATCAAATATTATTACTATTGATTTTTACCAATATATAGTTCGATGATAACCTAAAAACCAATATTAAATTTTTGAAGATAACTTAAATTTTTATTTATTTATTTTTTCTTTTTTACAAACATGATAACCTAAAAACTAATAGAATAGATATAGTAAACACTAATAGATAACAAGTAACATATTATATCTAAAATAAAAAATATATAAATATTATTATAAAACAAAATAATAGCAAAATGTAACCAATTGATAACACTAATGTATTATTATTATAAAATAAAATAAGCATATAAAAGTAGAATAGTGGTTTTAGTGAAAAACTTGCATATGATCACTATCCTACTTTAATCTATATATATATATATATATATATATATAAAAGATTATGGTAAATTAGTACTGTAGATTATGGTAAATTATGGTAACAAGATAAATTATGGTAAATTGATACAATAAATTATGGTAAATTAAAAAGGTTAAAATATAAATAATACTGGTGTTTAACGAAAATAAATTAAACTTACCTTAATTAGGGAGGTTGATGAACATTATCCATAGCTCATGGCTGGAAATTCGTTAGCTGGACCAATCAAAATAGTAAAATTTAACAATTCACACCATAAGCTTATCCGAACCAGTTAGGTTGCATAGCATGCAAGATTAACTCTGTGAAAAAAATATAGAATAATCAGGTTGGGGAATTGAAATATGGATATACAAATTCCGTAATAGAAGTAGAAAAAATCGAAAACATTGAATTATAACAGGACTATGACTTTTCCCGCTGAAAATTATCTGAAAATTGTAAGTTTGAACTCTTATGATTTAGATAATCTTCATCATTGCAGAGACACAGTTAAATTAAAAAACAATATGCAAAAGATCTAGAAACCCTTGTATATATAAGGGAAACACAAATGAGTGATAGAGGAGCAACGATCTATATTGATTTGGGAGCAGTACGTAAGGCGCCAGACTTGGAATAGAGTTCTAACAATGATGGAAACGCTGGAAGGGAGAGAGAGAGAGAGAGAGAGAGAGAGAGAGAGAATGATGTACTGGAATAAGTGAAATAAGAGAGGTACCGTGTGAACAGGAAAGAGAGAGAAAATCTAGAACTCGCCTAAAATAATCTCTATATATTCATTAATAACTCAGGGGGAAAAACATAATCAATGGCTGAGATTCCTAAATGAAACCAATGGTCAAGATGAGGCTGACCGAATAAGAAAGTGGTTTAGGCGGGAAAATAGTATTAGGAAACTATGTCGCTTTTATGTATATATAGATTACGAAGGAGCTAAAATATTGTGAAACTTTCCTTAAAACAATTATAATTACTTATAATATTGTATTTACTACACTAAAGATTAATCTTTAGTGGATTATTCATTGCGGTTGATTTCAATTTCAACTATTATTTCACTAGTAAGTTTTAAAATTGAAATTGCATTTGTAAATCGCTTTTGACATTTTTTTTAAATTTCAAATTTTATTTTTACTTATTATTCCACATTATTTCCTTAATTTCAATTAGTGTATCATTTAAACTCAATTCCAAGATTAGTCTTTAGTTTTTATTGTGGCTAATTTTAGTTCAACTTCAATATTAAAACCACAATATTAAATACTAAGCTACCAGTGGCTTGAGGAGGAGGAGTAGGCCCCAATGATCAATTCTCATATTCCATCAGAGGGGTCAAAACAAATGCAACGGGCTTTGGTGGAAAAGATTCTGGGAAGTCGAATGGCGAATAGAGAGGGCATGGAGTCGGTTTTATGTATATTATGGTGAACAGAATGGAGCTTTAGCATGGAGGCAAAGGGGAATAATAATACTTTTCTCTTTATGTTTGGTTCCAATCTTGATTGCATGAGGGCTCTCAATTGAGGGCCTTGGCTATTTAATAAACAACAATTATCGTTGATTCTTCCTACGTGGGTCGGTGAGATTGAAGGATGAAAGTTCAACATGGTTTCTTTTTGGGTGCACTTGGTAGGGCTGCTGCTCATATGCCATACGGAGGGATGTCTTAGGGTTACAGGCTAACAACTAGGGGTTTTGTAGTCGTTGATTTGAGTGGTATAGTCCTTAGGGTTTGCATCAAAAGTTATGTGGGTAAACCATTGTGACGAAATGTTCAATTGTGCATAGTGGGGATATACCGCGAGGTGACAATATTACTTCAGTATGAAAAGTTGCCGGACATCTGTTTCACATGTGGCTTGATTGGGCATCGCTTTACTGAATGTCCAACCAATAAAGGTGGCAGACTGGTGAACAAGAGTACTCATGGAATTTGTATCATTTGAGAAGAGACAAGGGTAGAAGGAGGGCACAAATGAGAAGGTAATGAATGGAGGGGATGAAATGGCTCAAGTTCACATTGAGCAAAAGGGTTTGGGAGAGGAAAACCAGGGGAGCTGCGGCCTGCAGTGGCTTGGGAACTACTGGGAACTAAGAGAGGGGATGAGAAAGGAAGTGGAGAGGCGGATGGTAATGTGGGGATAGAGGATAATATGATGGGTCAAAGGGGTCGAGAATCGAGGGAGAAAAAAAGGAAAGAAGATGGTGGTAGAAGGGGGCTTGGTAGAAGGGAATGAAATAATAGTTGTTCAAAGAGAAAAGATAGAGATACCAGTTGGACCTCGAATATATTACGAGAAGAGTGGGGCCGGAGGTGTGGATGGGGACATGCGAGGTTTGGGTGGGTGAGGTAAAAAGTTGTCAAGATTGCAAAGAAGGAGAGAATGTGGGTTCGAGGTTTGATGTTGAAGGCCAATAATATATTGCTGAATTTGTCACCTTCCAGACAAGGTAGGCAGTAGCCAGTTTTGAAGGGGTAGGAGAAGAGGAAGTTGGTTGAGCTGGAGATGGAGGAGAGGGATGCATAGATGACTAAGATGAGTTGGAAGATTTTGTCTGGGTTGCATGATGTGACTATCACTGATGCTGAAGTGGCGAGTCCTAATGTTCAGGACCACTGCTCGCTATGAATTGCCTATGCTAGAATGTTCACGGGTTGGAGAAGCCCTGAATGGTTGTAGAAGTTTGAAGGATTGTTCAAACTTATTCTCTTGGTTTGGTCTTTTTGTCTGAGACAAAACTGCATGGAGTTAAGGCAGCAAATTTCCACTTGAATCTTGGATATCTAAATAACTTTGTAGTAGATAGTGATGGTAGTAGTGGGGGATTAATGCTTTTATGGAGAGAGGAGTGGTTAGTGGAGGTAAATATCTTTTTCGAAGGGACAAGTTAATGCAATGGTTACGGATGAGAGGTGTTTTTAGTGGTTTTTTATGGGTTTCTATGGTAGTCCAGTTACAGCAAATCATAGACACTCGGGGAAATTGCTTTGACGTTTGAAGAGTCAGTGGAGGTTACCGTGGCTATGTGGAAGGATTTCAATGAAACGCTGGTGGCTCAGGAAAGGTATGAAGGAAGGGTACAACCTTTGTCTATGGCGGATTTCCAGAATGTGGTTCTTGAATGTGACCTATCTGACATTCGCTACAAAGGTCCAGTGTTTACAAGGAATAATAGCGCAAGCAGGGGCAGCCAATATACAAGCACATTTGGTCCGCTTTCTTGGGGGCGTTGGCTGGCGTATTTTGTTCCCTTAGGGTGAGGGTAAAGCATCTGCCATATGGTTCATCTGACCATAGACAAGTGTTGCTATATCTGCTTGACTGGCCATTTCTGTTTCAGTTTGATCCATTACAGGCGCGAGAGGAGGATTTTCCGGATGTTACATCTAAATGGAAGGAGGCGGTGGATGGACCTGTGGGAAATGATCCTTTTGTGAATCTCAATATGTGGTTGGCAAAGTGCGAGGTCGGATTGAGAAGGTGGAGTCATAGAAAGTTCAGTAGATGAAGGAAGGATTTGGAGGAAAAATTAGCTAAAGTCCAAACCTTTCATGAAAATTAGCAGTTAGGTGACTATATGGAGGAAATAACAAGGTTGGAGAGGGACGTTGAGCAATTTTCCACCCATGAGGAAGGGTTTTGCCTCCAACATTCTTGTGTCGAGTGGTTGCAAGAAGATGATAGGAATACCAGATTTTTTCATTCCAAGGCCAATAGCAGGTATCAAAATAATTCCATTTATCAGCTTATTGGGCAAGAGGGAGAGGTGATGGAGAATTTTTCTTCTATAGTGAATCATATTGAACAATACTTTTCCAATCTATTCACTAGTAGTCAGCCTACTGATGATGAACTTAGACAAAGTGTGGAAGAGATTCAAACAACAATTTCAAAGGGGAATTGCTTAGTAAGGAGTTCGATGAGAGGGAGGTTCCGGAGGCATTAAGAAACCTTGATTATCATAAGGTACCGGGTTTGGATGGTTATCATGCTTTGTTCTATCAAAAGAATTGGGTGTTGTCGAAGCATACAGTTATCCAGGCTTCCCTTGTACTTAATCACAAAAAGTCGGTGGAGTCCGTTAATAACACAATGATTATCTTGATTACAAAGAAGAAGAGGCTGGAGAGGATCATAGAATATTGGCCCATTAGATTGTATAACACCCTGTATAAGATCATTTCCAAAGCTTTAGCGAATAGGTTGAAGCAAGTCTTAAGCTCGCTCATTTGCCAAGACCCAGAGTGCTTTTGTACCAAGTTGAAATATGATTGATAGTACTATTATTGCTTTTGAAATTTTGCATTTTATATCTAGTAAACGGAGTGTTAAGCTAGGGTCTATGGCGTTAAAGTTGGATATGAGTAAGGCTTATGATAGGGTTGAGTGGAATTACGTGTGTCATGTTGTGAGGAAGATGTCCTTCCCGGATTAATGGGTTAAACTTATTTATAAATGGTGAAGTTCATAGGTCTGTTGATCCTTCTAGAGGTATGAGGTAGGACTGCTCGCTGTCACCGTATTTATTTATTATGTGTGCTGAAGGATTTTCAGGTGCTCTTCAACGAGCTGAAGGATAGGGTCATATATTTGGAGTCTGAAGTAGTCGACCAGGACCCCATGTCAATTATATGTTCTTTGAAGATGACTCAATCATTTTCACCAGAGCTCAGGAAAGGGACGCCCAGCACATCATTAATGGGCTAAAAAAGTAAGGACGTGTTTTAGGTCAGATAGTGAAGCTAGATAAAATAGCGATAGTTTCAGTCTAAATACACACCTAGAGAGGTGACAAAACATCATGGAGATTCTAGAAGTGGATAGAGAATGATCGTATGATATTTATTTGCGGTCTCCCAACGGTGGTTGGACAGATTAGGTGGTGAGTGTTTGGCTATATTTGGGACATCGTATAGGAAAAAATAAATGGATGGCGGAACAAGCTCTTGACTATGACAGGGAGGGAAGTCTTGATTAAGGCGGTGTTGCAGACTATACCCACTTATCTAATCAGATTGTTTCAGATCCCTAATGCTATTTGCCATGATATTCGTCGAACTATATTGAGATATTGGTGGGTGATGAGGGAAGAAGAATGTAAAATTGCTTGGGTTAGATGCACTACAAGAAAAAAAGCTTATACCGATGGCAAAATTCCGACGAAAGTGAATCCGTCGGTAATTACCGACGGTTGATAAAAATCTATTGGAAATTTCTGACGGAAAAATATCCCGTCGTAAATTGCCGACAGTAGGAGGTGCCGTTGGAAAATACCGACGACTTCTCCAGGCCGTCGGTAAATACCGACGGTCTGTCGGTAAACTCTGATGGAACAGCTAAGTCGTCGGTAGTTTTCGACGGCTACAATACTTGTCGGTATTTCCCGATGGCAATCGTAAACCGTCGGTCGTTACCGATGGCAGCCAACGGCCGTCGCTAAGTACTGACGGACATCACATAACCGTCAGTAAGTACCGACAGTATCATTTGACCGTCAGAAATTAGTGACGGATTTTACCTACCGTTGGCTATTTCCGACCGATTTTCCGTGCCGTCGCCAATCTCCAACTGGTTTTTGGCCGTCAGAAATCATCAATATTTTTTCAATAATTTCTAAGAATTAATAAATAATGTGATGAAATACGTATATGTTTTAATTTATGAAATTTAACAGTTTGTAATTTATTCTTTAAATTTTTTATACAATTTTGTTTGTTAAAATTACTCTGTCGATGTGATTTATATAATTTTACATTGGTATATAAAATTACATACATCAAAATTATTCATCATCAAAACATGTTATCCAAATTTTTCTATTCTTAACGATAAAGTAGTGAAATAAATCTTCCCTAAAAAAAAGTGAAATAAGTCTTTAATGATACAAAAAATATTTGATATAAGTCACTTTTTTTTTAAACCACGTGTATAAAATTTTTAATTATCTTAAACACTTTTATAGAAAATTTGAATTACTGATAAAACAATAACTTTTTCAAACTCACAATTTGCAAATGATCATAAATTTTAAAGTGAAAAACCTATAATGCAAAGAGTGTATAAATTTTTAATGTGCAATAATATTATTTATTTTTTAAATTGCAAAAACTATAGAATATATGTTAAATATATTATAGATACAAATAAGAAACAAGAATGAATAATGGCCCAGCAGTTG
>CAVNYN010270936.1:0-13816 GCA_963692815.1 Nyctanthes arbor-tristis | reverse complement strand
TTTGTTATGTATTTAGGCACCTCATATGAGTTCGAGATCTTTTGTGCCTTCTCCCTCAATCTTGTGCACCATGACAAGATTATGAGGGATAGGCCAATGTTTATTATTTAATTATGTATATGGAAGCCACTTTAACTAAATAAAACTTGGCTTTTGTGGAAGGTTTTGGCACAATATGTGGAACCCTAATTTTACTTGTAAAGGTTTCCCAATCTTGTGCTCGGTTTTTAATATATATAAAGTGACTTTTATATATTGTGTTTCTTGTTCGTCATACAAACACTACACTTAAAAACTAATTAAGACGACAAACAACATTATTTCATCTAAGGAATAAAAGAGGTTTATTGGCAAGTCGTGCCCCTCGAGTTTGGACAAAAGTTGTGAAAAGAAATTTATAACGCTTCCGACAAATTCATTTAGTAATAAAACTTTAACCAATGGATTTATTTATCGAGGGGTATGATAGATCACATGCATAATCTTGCTTCTATCATGAGATAGCCTCAATTCCTCAGCTTACTTCTCATGTATTTTTTGGTTGATCGTCTATAAAATGTTAAATATACACAAAGTGAGTAAATTTTACCCCGTGAGTAACACGATAATTAGGTTGCCATAAGGCCAAAAAAATCATTCACCTTAAAATTTCATAAAACATGAATATGCACAAAATTTTTTTAAATGCAATATAAGGCCCTAGACACTAGAATTACCTCTACTCGTAGCGCGCCTTAATGTCCTTCAATGCCAAGTTTGGCCATAGCAATAAAATAGTAGGTGGATCTACAATTAACCCTGGTTGACCCTTACTGAAGTTTCAATCAAATCGCATTATCAATTCAATTCAAACACCACACTAGTCTTCCCTATCCCGGGATCATTTGATAGGTCATGGTGTGAGAGCAATTCAAGGCAAATTTCATACATAACGGGTAGGGCAAAGCTAGTAATTTGTATGCAAGAAAACAACTCCATTTATTATCATGATAAGACAAAAACAATTGCTCATCCTTTTAAAACATATGCATGCCAAAGGAACCCAAGTATTGGTTACTCACCTAGACTTTTCTACTTTAAAGACTACTAGATATTTGTTGATGCAAAGTACCTCCAAATCCTTGTATATTTCTCAAGCAAGAGGGATTTTTAAGTAGGGCTTTGATATGTATGTGAAGGGAGCTTTGTTGGAGAGGCAAAAGAAGTGTTTTATGAAGTCTTTTAGGGTGTTCTAAGACTAGCTAAATTTATAGATAATTTATAACTAGCCAATGAAATTAAGTCCAATTAGAAGTTCATGAGACTTCTTACCAATAAAAATGCCAAGTGTTCTTTCATTTTATTCATGTGAGCATTTCTAGTAGTCCAAGTGTTTTCTAGATTTTTTCTACTTATCACCTAATGAGTCGTTCAACTTAAGGTCTTTTATAATTAAGTCCTTGGTCTTCCAATTATAATACTATAGTGTCACTCTTTTAATTTAAGCATTCTTTGTTACCCAATTATGCTTTGTTATTCTTTTGGCAACATTACTAACCTACAAATATAGTCAAGTCAATTCAAGAAATCATCTTTTTTCACCCCCCTTAAGATATACAAAAATGTTCGCAAATTCCTATAGCATCTCCTGACTAATTATCTGAAAAATTAATCACCAAGTTCTTATAATTAATCATTATTCGAAATTTAAGTCAAGATAGAATTTTCAAAATTTCACGGAGTGTTACACTTTATTTCTTAGATAATCTGATATCGGCGCATGTTGTCGCCTCTGATGTTAATTTATCTTCTTTTCGTTTGAATTATTCTTCTTCTAGTTTTTACTTATGGCATTTTAGACTTGGACATGTGTCTACTAGTCATTTGAATTTTTTAGTTTCCAAAGGTCATTTAGGAGATATGCAAACACATGACATTTCTAATTGTAGTGGTTGCAAACTTGCTAAATTTTCTGTTTTGTTTTTTACTCGTAGTGTTTCTCATTCTGTTGCATTCTTTGATCTTCTTTATTCATATGTGTGGGGTCTTGCTCCTATTTCTACTGAAGGAGAGCCTAGATATTATGTTTCATTTATTGATGATTGTACTCGTTATTGTTGGGTTTATCTTATGAAGAGGCGTTCTGATTTTTTGTCTATTTATTGTTCTTTTAGAGTACTTATTAAAACCCAACATAATACTGTAATTAAGTGTTTTAGATGTGATTTGGTGGGGAATACACATCTACTCAATTTTCTGAGCTTCTTGCTTCTGATGGTACTATTCATCAATCCTTTTGTAAAGACACTCCTCAATAGAATAGTGTTGCTGAATGCAAATATAGACACATTATTGAAACAACCCGCTCTCTTCTTTTATCTGCTAAAGTCACTAATGAATTTTGGGGGGAAGCTGTTCTTACAACTGTTTATTTGATCAATAAAATTACAAGGTCTCATACTTCTGGTCGGCCACCATTTAAAGCTTTATTTAGCTTTTTCCCTGATTATTCTGTTCTTAAAGTCTTTGGATGCACTTGTTTTGTTCTTCTTCCCACAGCTGAGCGCAATAAATTGACATCACATTCTGCTAAATGTGTTTTCTTAGGATATAGAAATGGTAGAAAAGATTACCGTTGTTTTGATCCTGTTAGTTAGAAGTTATATATTTCTCGGCATATTGTGTTTCTTGGCATATTCCATTCTTTTCTATTCCTAATAGCACTTCTACACTGACCAAATCTGATCTTGTTCATCTTGACCCTTTCTCTAGTGATAGTTCTTCTTCCTCTATACCTGCCCCTGTTGAATCTTCATCTATTACAGGTACACATGCACCATCTCCTACTGCCTTTCCTCCTTCTGTGGCCTCTCAAGCACCATCTGAGCCTGAGGATCTATTACCATCCTCTTATCCTTCTCCATCGTCTCCTAGATATCCCCAACGTATACGTAAGTCCACTCAACTCTCTGCTTTTTACTATTCTTGCTATCCAGAGTCGTTTTGTTGTTTCCTATCATCCATTCATAACCTGTTTGAACCTTCTTCATATAAAGAAGCCATTTCACGACGCTCTTCCGATCTATGAATAATGAATTATCTGCTCTACAAAAGATAGACACTCGAGATTTGGTGCCTTTGCCTTCAAGTAAAAATATTGTTGGTTCTCGTTGGATCTATAAGATTAACACTAAGTCTGATGGTTCTATTGAAAGGTATGAGGCTAAGATCGGAAGAGCACACGTTTTACACAGTAATATGGTCTTGATTATGAGAAGACCTTTGCCTCTGTTGCAAATATGGCCACTACAAGAATTTTTGTCTTTCCCCACAAGAAAAGTTTGTGGGAAAAAGTTGAAATTTGTATGCAAAAACCTTTCGAGACAAAAAAATTTGTAAGGAGGTTTGTGGAGCAAACACCATTGGGAAAGAGTTGAGACAAAAACTTTACAACTTTGTAGGCCTAGGTCTAGCCATACGAACCTTTGTAGACAATTATAATTTGTCATCTAAGTACTTTCTCCACAAATACATTTGTGGGCAAAATTTATATTTCATCACAAATTAATTTTTATAGTGAGAGTCATTTGTGGGCAAAATCATGTTTTCCATACAAATAAATTATTGGTAGGGAATCTTTCCCAGCCAAGAATTTATAGCTATGTAAATTATATTGTAGGTTAAGTCTAATTTTTCCGACAAATCCAGTTTTGTAGGAAAATAAATTTGTATGCCAAGTAACTTTTTCCCAACAATGCAAAATATTATAGATAGAATAAATATTTTTATATATTGTATTTACTTTTAATATCACCCTAAATCATTTTGCCTGCTAGAAAATGATATTAAAATGTATAAGAAATAATAATAATAATGTTATTAATACAACAAATACAAATAACATCAATAAATTTAATATTGAATTCAAAGTATTGTATCAAAATGAAAAACAAGAATGTTTGATAACATAAACATGCTATCCATCTATGGGCTATGCATCTAGAAGAATAATTGTTTCCATGAAAAGTTACATGATACTTGCTCATATGTTAAACATTTTACTCATCACGAAAGTTGTTTTTCTCAAAAAAATCTTTATCTTCATCTACAATGGTATCATCCTCAAAGCTTGGAATTGAATTGCTGCCAATCAACCTTTGTTCTATCTGCAATCAAGTTGCATCATATGCTTTCAAGAAATTACATTCTAGTTCCATAGCCTTTTCCGTACTTACAAAAATCAGCTGAAGGTGTCCCAATCCACCAATTTGAAATCACGGTATCAAGTCTGCATTTGGATCACTATAACCAACTCATGCTACACACTACAAATCATTGACAAAGCAAAATAACATTTAGAAATAGCAAAACTTAGAAATGTATCATAAGATAGACCTTTCTCTTTACTGTGCAGCACTAATAACTCTTATTTTGCTCTTAGTTTTAAAGAGGAATACATCATCCCTTACCCACCGTTGCTCATTACATGGCAGCATGTTAAGTAAGAATGACAAGTATACATGTCATTAAAATCGAGAAGCATCTATCATCGATATATCTATGGTAACAATTTATGAAAGAATTGTTATGAGCACGTACGTGGTAAATATTATCCAGTGAATATATTTCAGACCAAATAGAAAATAAATGATGTTATGATGGTGATGATGATGATAATAATAATAATAAACATTGAATCTTTAAGTCATTAATTACCTGTTTATCTATTTGCTTTATCATTCACAATTTATCAAATTCAATAAACTAAAAATATAAACTAGATTTTATAGTGTTCATCTAACAGTGACAAAATAGAGTTATGAATGCAAAATCAAAGCGGCGTACCACCACTTCGATTTTGGCAACAATGCTGCCTTTAACATTATCAGCAATAAGGTTTCTTACAACATTATTCTTCAATGTTAAAGGAGCTGTACTAGCATGTTTTTTGCTTCGAAGTTAAGCCTCAAAGCCATCATTTCTTCCCTAAGCAAAGTGATTAATGTAATGCCTATTATACAAACAAGGAAATAACATTTGTCTTGTACAATCACCCACCAAAAAGTAGAAAGACAGGGAAGAGAAAACTACGTTGATTGCGTTCAAAAATATACTAGCTGAATGAACTCTTGTATGAAAAGAACATGAGTTAGTGAAACTGCATGAAAAGTAGAATTCTACTAAGCAGTGAATTAATTTAACGAGGCTATTTTGAGAATCAAACACTACTTCCACCACATATAATGATAGGCTAGAAAAAACTAAGACTAGACAGAGCTCTAACATAGTTTCACTTAAGAAGCTAAGCATTTTATTCATTTAGAAACTCAATATCAGAGAATGCATATCCACAGGTCCAAACCTATACTCACTGGGAAAGATTTGCTCTCTGTCATTCTTCTACTGGCTAGCTCACATCCTTGGCAGGCATCAATGCTTCGCCAAACAAATCACTTCGTCCACTATAATTCTTCTGCACCTAGACGTTCATATATGGTCTTGAAACTTGACCCCCTTCCTAATTAAATCCTATTCAAAAGTCATAAATCGAGGGTTTTCCGTTCCATAGAAAAGGGGAAAAAAAGGATTACACTTGAGAAAAACTTGGAAAGATGAAGCCGGGAAAAAGAAAAAGTCGAAGAAATTACGTGTGGACTACAGAAAATTAGAGCAGAAATTACATAAAAAAATCGAAGAAGAAAGAAATTGTTGACCACGGCTAATTAGAGCTAACAACTTGCGTATTCCGGCAACGAAGAAGGAACATCGATTGAGGAGAACAAGATAAACCCAAGAAGAACCAAAACTGTGGAATGCTTCTGAAATTCGGTGAACTTAGGGTGAGGAGGAGGAATTCGTAACGAGGAAAAAATTTGAAGGCAACTTTTAAATTACGTAAGTTTTTTTTTTTTTTTTCCTTTTTGTGTATGTGTGTGTGGATAAGGACCAAGACTAGTTTTTAGTTCAGTTTTTGAAAACTATAACAATAATAATGTTGTTCACAGTTATTAATTTAAAAATATATATTTTATCGGTAAAAAAACATATCTTGATGAATACTAATTTGAAAAAATTGTACATCTCTATGGATTAGTGCTTTTCTTTTCAAATTTCAAAGTAAACCATATACAAAAAAATGATTTTTTTCACATAAAAATGATTTCTTTCAGGAGAAAAGAGAATTTAAAGTACAGTTCTTATTTTGTAAGTAGAATAATTTTGTAGGGAAATACCAATGTATTCAATTTTTATTTTTTTTTGGTGGGAAAATTTTTAAATCTTCTTAGGAATTTGATTTTGTATGTGAAGATAATTTTGTAGGAAAATATTAATTAATACAAAATGTTGTATTTTGGTGATCTATGATAATGGATACATGATAATTCCGTGTACAAATCTCTTTTGTATGCGGAAATAATGTTATAGAAAATTTACAAGCCCTTACGAACTATTATTTTGTGGGGAAAAAAAAACTTCGCCCACAATTTTAATTTTATATGCGGAAAAAAAAATTTATAGGAAAAGTACATGCCCCACGAATTATTTCTTTGTGGGGAAAGGAGACTTTTGCAGGCAATTTTTGATTTTGTATGTAGAAAAATTTTTGTGGGGAAAGAACAAACCCGGTGAAATATTACTTAGTAGGGAAAAGAGACCTTGGCCTACACAGAAATTTTGTATGTAGAAAAAATTTTGTAGGGAAATTACGAGCCTCTACAAAGTTTCTATTTTGTGGGGGAAAAGAGACCTTTGTCTATAATTTTAATTTTATATGCCGGAAATTTGTAGGATTAGTATAAAATTCTTGTAGTGGGCCACTGTTCGTAATCTTATTGCTGTTGCATCTGTTCGTAAATGGAATCTGTAACATTCTGAAAATTTCTACAAATTAAAGTAAGCAACAAAATTGTTATTTTGAAAGAATTACTTGAATATCTTTATAAGATTTCTTGAAAATTAAAAGATTGGTATTCAATTGATGTTAAAGAAAGAATTTGGTTCCTAATTGACATAAACTAAAGTGTAGTGACTTAATTGACATAAACCGAAGTTCGGTGGCTTAATTGAAGGATAAGACAAAGCACAAGGATTTCCCAGACAATTTCCGCCAATTGTTGTGCCACGTGTCAAGATGTGATTGGCGGAACTCAAAATTTATTAAAAACAATTAAATCTCAACTATTATAAAAGGAACCAAGGGGGTCCTCAAGGTTTCCAAAATCTCCAAGTCATCCAAATTCTATCCTATACTCCCAAAATTCGTCCAACTTTGAGGATAGTGGAGAAACACCTATAGAAACCCACTAAAACACCTATTTTTCACTTGAAAAAGGCTCTTAACCTTATATAGATAGATCCTAACTCAAGAATAGCTCTAATTAAGGAATATCAAGGCTTTAAAGAAAGTTTTTCACGTGGATTATTCAAGAAATATTTGAGGTGAGTAACCGGTACCTTGATTCCCTTTCTTTTGTTCATCATATTTTCATAAGATATGCATGAATTTTTAATGCATTGTTATGTAAAGAAAGATTGGTTTATTGCATCGGTATCGCTAGTTAATGCTCTACCCGTTCTGAATTACTCTGTGAAACATGACCTTGCTATGTGGTCTTGGTCATTCTGGCTATGTGATAATCTGTGGCCTTGCTGTGTGGTCTTGGCCAATCTGAATCTTTGTGGCCTTACTGTGTGGTCTTGGTCAATTTGAATATTTGTGGCCTTGCTGTATGGTCTTGACCAATCATGTGCGCACCGCGGGTAGTAGTTTAACTAGTGATATGGCCATTTTGTGCATTCAATGGCTTTGTGCATTCAAAGGTTTTGTGAAACACATGGCTTTCCTGAAAATGCGTTTTCTTATATGAAAGTTAATCAAGATATTTGGTTATTCATTGAGTAGTTTGTACTCATCCCCCTTTTCCTACGATCCTGTAGGTATTAGATTAAGGGGCTATGTGGCTGGATCGTCCCAAAGGTGGAAGAGATACATGTATGTCATCGAGACTTCGGTGTGTGCGGCCGAGGTTTCGTTGTGGGTAGCCCACGGGACATTTAATTATCAGAGTGCGCAGCGAAAGCGCCTCGATATTTTGAACTATATTTGTATCAATTTTTAACCGTTAAAGGCTTCTGCTACTGTATAAAAATTCTGTTTGTGACAGAATCTGTGCCAAATGGACGTTAAGAATGCTTTTCTGAATCGTACTCTTCAGGAAGAAGTTTATATGAATTCTCCTCTTAGTGTGTCCCATCCTCCTGGATATATTTGTAAACTTAACAAGGCTCTTTATGGTCGTAAACTGAACCATTTTCTACTGTTGTTGCATCCCTTGGTTTTACATCTAGTTATCATGATTCAACTTTGTTTTTTTTAGTGTACATCTATTGGTCAGATTATTCTTTTATTATAGGTTGATGATATGATTATTACTGGTGATGATATAGTTCGATTACTGAGTTAAAGTCTGAATTGGCTTGTCAGTTTGAAATGAAGGATTTGAGACCTTTATCTTATTTCTTGGATATTGAGGTTGCTTCTTGTAATCACCAAGTCGCAAAAATTAGCGAGGGTTGAAGGTCAACAAAGGTCAACAGGCACAAGGTCTTGGAAGTAGGCCTCGAACGCCTCACCTAACCCAACGACCTGACGATCTGGCAACCAGAGAACTTGGAGACCTGGAAGCGAGCGTCTTCTCCAGCGCTTCTATAGTCCAGGGCGTCTGGGTGCCCTTGCACCGACCCGACGTAGCGCTGCAACTGAACGAGATGGCAGGTTGAGCAGCCACGTGGGAAATCTTATCACTTACAGCTAATGGGATGCAAGCATTAAATGCAAAGCGATGGTCACCCGCTCCACACACGGCTTAAGTAACCATTAGTCAAAAAAAGTAAAGGATTAATCCCAGCTGATTTGACATGTATGTCATCCCTGTGGGTCTAGCATTAAATGCATGTAATCATTACCCCATGCAAATAAGCAAATATATACTATAAATAGAGGCATGCAAAAGTGAAAAAGGGTAGAATATCTAAAACCCCATCACTTTTGTCTCTACACATTTATAGTCTTTCATTTATTTTCACAAGTTACAAACATTCCTTGCCTTAATTCGCATTTATTGTTCATTCGAATTCGGGCACAAGTTCCCACAAATACAAATATCGTTTGTTGAGTCGAAGGCAAAATTTGGCATCAACACTTCTTCTTCTAGAGGGTATATGTTATCGCAGTCTAAATATACTACAGACCTCATCGAGCGTGCTCATCTCACCGATTCTAGGACAGTTGATATCCCCATTGAGATGAATATCTGGTATTCCTCTACCAATGGTGCTCATTTGGATGAACCTACTTTGTATTGTACTCTTGTTGGTTCTCTTGTGTATCTTACCATCCCCTGCCCTGATATTGCTTATGTTGTGCATGTCGTTAGCCAGTTTGTTTCTGCTCCGACCGTTGTTCATTGGGCTGCTGTGGTTCGCATCTTACAGTATCTTCGTGGTTCATGTTTTCAGAGTCTTCTATTTCCATCCACATCTTCCTTAGAACTCTGTGCCTATTCTGATGCGGATTGGGCCAGCAATCCCTTTGATCGTAAGTCTACTACAGGGTTTTGTGTCTTCTTGGGTGATTCTCTTATCTCTTGGTGGAGTAAGAAACAAATAGTGGTTTCTCGATCTTCTACTGAGACCGAGTATCATGCTACGACATCTACTACTACTGAGATTGTTTGGTTATGCTGGCTTCTTTCTGACATGAGAGTTTTTCTTTCTTCTCCTATACCCATGTATTGTGATAATAAGAGTGCCATCCAGATATCTCATAATTTTGTGTTTCATGAACGAATGAAACACATTGAGATTGACTTTCATCTGGTGTGCCATTACCTTCAGCAGGGCACCATAACCTTATCCTTTGTCTTATCTTCTTTGCAGCTTGCGGACCTTTGTACTAAGTCCCATTCGATCCACCGCTTTCATTTTCTATGTGATAAACTCTCGTTGCTTTTGGCTGTAGCACCATGAGTTTGAGAGGGGATGTTAGAGTATAATTTTATATAGTTTTGCCAGTTTAGTATTTCAAGTTATTAGTTGCGTGAGTTAGTCCTTTCATATAAAAGGACTTGTATTCTTTCTTTTTTTTTGTGTATTGGGTTCTTTCGTATATCGACTAGGGTTTGGTTCTTCCTTTTGTTTCTTTCTATTTCTTCTAGTTGATGTCTCCTCTTTGGCTTATCTCAATGAATAACATTGTTGCATATTGAGTTATTCATGTCCACCTAGGGGTATTGGTGAAGGAATACAAGATCATATGTACGGGTACGTGGGCGATTTCGAAGGCAACCGAGGTGGCGTTCTTGAGCGACTCTCTCCTATTCCAACCGAAGGCTTTCCAAAAAGTCAAAATGCATGAGAAGAGACTGGATGCCAGGCCAAACACAATGGAGGGAGCAGTCTGTAGCAATCGGGATAGGAAGAGCTCATGGATTAACAATCACTACGGACGCGACAATAGAGGATATTGTTGAAGGCTGGATAGTGTTTGGTAGGGGTGATCAGGGATGAAGATGGAGTGGTGCATGGGGCGTTTGCATGCCAACTGAGTGAAGCAAACGATTCTTTGTTGGCGGAAGCAACGGCAATAAAGCATGGCTTAATGTTTGCCTGGGACGGAAAAATAGAAATGGCAAAGGTGGAAACTAATGCACTCCGAGTGATACAAAGTTCAAATAAGGAAGACCACCTTGCACCTTTCACGCCTATTATTAGAGAGGTACGGAATTTACTTCTTGGAAGCGGGTATGTTACGTGTTATTAAATTCTTAGATATAGGAATGAGATAGCCCATAACGTAGCTTTTCATGCAATTAGTTCAAACACTGATTCATTCTGGACTATTTGTGTGCCCCTCTTTATCTCAAATGGGTTTGGAGGGTTTTTCCAACATGAGATGCATGAACGAAAATTTTCTTTCCAAAAAAAAAGAAATTTATTAATTATCGCATAAATATATCAAATAATGATTTTATTTCTTTATAAAAAATTCCTAAATAAAATAAGTGAAAAGAATAACATCTATAAAAACAATACAACATTTTATCTTATAAAATAAATACAGAAACCATCATTAAACATAAGATGTTATCTTTTTTGAGAAAATTACACATAAGATGTTATCATTAATAAGGAGTTCAAGAAAATATTGCAATGAAAAATATTAAGGATATAGATATATTATAATGAATAAAGATTAGGAATCTTCAATATAATGAGAATGTGGTGTGACCCCCCCCCAACCACCAAAAAAAAAAAAAAGTGGTACAATTAGTAGTAAAAAAAATTGGTGCTAATATAATTTCCATTAGTCACCAACATCTCTTCACATGATCACACAATATAATTCACAACTCGCCAAAATAAATAAATAAATAAATAGATAAATAACTAAATAATAAGCTCCTTATACAACTCAAACGTGATATATTCCGGGGCTAATTGTATAAAAGTCACTGAATTTTTAGTATAATTACAATTACATGAATGGACTTTAATTACCAGCAACCAAATCAATGAGCTTGTACCTTACCTGTAATTAAATGACTAAACTTTCCCTTCAAAAAAAAAAAAAAAAAAAAAGAACACAGAACTTTAATTTAGTAGATTACCTAAACTTTGATTTAACAACAATTATGTCACTCAATAAATATGACGTAGTTAGATTATTTGACAAAAATTGATTGCATATAAAATTGCTAATGTGTTATTCATGTTGGCATGACGACCAATCAAAAATTATTTAAAATTTTTATATCAAGCTAGATGGTGAAAAATTGTTATACCAAGCTAGATTAATAATTCCAATTTTTTTTTTTTTTGTTGATTATTCTTCCATTTTTTGCTCTTAAATGGGATATCTGATTTGGGGTATTAGAGCATTTAAAGTGTTGGGTGTAAAACCTATATTTGAGTTTTTTCACCTTGAATTTACAAATTGTAAATTCAAAGTGAAAAATCTTAAAACCTATATTTGGTGGTTTCTGAAATCACTGGTGAAACCGTCGGGGGTTTCTTAGATTTTATAACAGTATCGGTACATTAACAGAACAAAGCATTGATTATTTAGAAATTTTGGTCCCCCCTCCCACTTAGATTTTCCACTTACACCAAGATTAATGTTATGGGAAAAAAACTAAGGAAAAAAATAGGGAGGAAAAATATTTCTAAATAACGTGTAGGAGAAAACCTAAAGGGGAAAAAATTAAATTGGATACGTATCAAAATTTAATTGGTCTAAATATGGATTTGTGAGTCAAGGAAAGTTGGTCATTTACCCATTTCCCCCTCAATATGACATTATTTCCATCCCCCAATTTCCCCCTATATTATTTGGATTTGTGGGGTGGAAAAACCCTCTACATTAATCTCGCTCTTTGATTTTCTACTCTTGAGTTTTTTGCCCCAGCACTAAAAATATTCTTTTTGCCCTTTTTTTGGACTTTAATATGATGATGAAGTAAAAATTTCGTGTTAATAGAGTGATTTGATTGCAACTAAAATACTAAATAGAAGTTTAGTGATACGATTGTTAGTAATTGAAATTAAGTGGTCTACACTGTTAAATTAAAGTTCAATGATCTAATTGGAAGTAATTAAAATTCAGTAACCTGTGTACAAGTGAAATGGAAGTTCGATGACCAATGTTACAATTAATCCCAGGAATTCATTTGTAAAAGTTAGAAAAAGTAAACAAGTAGCCTTGTTTTCTTACCCGGCACCTGCGTCCCTCCCTGTCCCGGAGAGAGAGTTAATCGGCGATGGCAATTAGTACTGCAACTGTTTCCACATCGTCACCACCACCCTCAAAATCATCGAAAGGAAGGTGGAGCAGTCTGTCGAAATACGCGTGTCGCATATATTTCTTCCTCATCATTCTCCAGGTCCCACTTTTCAGGTCAAAAATCAGTATCCCTTTCTGTGTTGCTTTAATTAGCATACGAATTTGGATTTACCAATCTGTTATATGGGCTTCTAGTTTTCACGTCATTCTTGAAAAGTCTGAATTGAATAAATATTCAGAAGTCTTTAAAAGCCCCAAATGAACCCTGCTTAGATTTATGGCTTTTATTGATGCCTTTATTTGGTAATATATAATTACCTGATGACATTAAGCAGAATTGTGTAACTGGTTCAGAGTTGATCATGTTTGCAACTGCCCCCCCCCTCCAGGTTTTGGTTTCTGATCTTTGCTGACGAATGTGAATTGGCGGTCTTATACTGAAGTTGAGCTTTAATATTTTGATCAACATAATAATTATTCTTCCTTAATTTTCACGATCTGATTTTACTTACTTGGTGTGCTCTTAAAGTACTGTAATGAAGTATCTCAATTTAATGATGTTGGTCGGAATTGATTAATGATGCACCTTTAACTCCAATGAAGTTTTCCTTTGGTCACTTATCTTTTGCCCTTCCCTAAAATTTGGTATATTCTGTTAATTCCCAGCAATTGGAATGAAAAATTGAGGAACTATTAGGTTCGGTGATGCAATAATAAAATCTTTTGAGGCAAGTTATGGATTTGGACCTTTATTTCTATCCCTGATTTTGTTTCCTGCAACTGTGTATTTTCTAGGATTCCATGTAGATCTGGCATGTGTACAACACCACTGGAGGTTACCTCGTCCCAGCTGGTGGCAAGTGAGATTTTTCCTCTCCCAGTGGTGAAGGGCCTTCTCTACCCTGGAGCCATCGCAAATGGCCTCATCAATAACATGACTTTTCCAAGCTGGGATAATCTGCTAAGCATCTATAACTTGACTGACATCAAGCAGGC